>OOFH01092590.1:0-11471 GCA_900323355.1 Merlangius merlangus
AACATCAAAAAGACCAAAACCGCCATCTTGGTCCCCAATGCCCTGGAGATCTCCACATCCAGGGACCGGGTTAGGGTTAATACCTATCAATCATTAATCCATCTATCAAACTGATCTACATCTAAACTGAACTACATCTGAACTGAACTACATCTAAACTGAACTACATCTGAACTGATCTACATCTAAACTAATCTCGATCTAAACTGAACTCGATCTAGACTGACCAACATCTAGACTTAACTAGATCTAAACTGACCAACATCTAAACTTAACTAGATCTTAACTTATCTACATCTATCCCTTTATCTTCCAGTACGTGTTCGTCTCCTTCCTGTCCAGAGATAACACATACAAGTTCCTGATGTCTGTCTGTCTGCACCTGGAGGTACAACTGTATATTTCTGCATGTCTGTCTGTCTGATTCTGGAGGTCTGTCGGTCTTGAGACTAGAGGTAAACCTGTCTGTCTGCATCTGAAAGTTTACCTGTCTTCCGGTTGTAAATCAGCATTAATCACAGGAGAGAATGGATACATTGTGGACTTTCAGAATAACTTACCCTTCCTGATTTTGGAAAAGCTTAAACTAATGCTAACAGAGGTGTGTGATCTCTGAAAGCCACATGAATGGTTGCAGACGTGTCATATTCAACCCTAAGCCTAACCATAATCCTGTGTCGGCAGGAGAAGAGTCCCTGCAGCAGCCCCTTCCCCTCAGCCGACAGCAATTTCCGGGTTCAAAGGTCAATTCCATCCCCACACTTCCCACTGGTAAGATATGAATGACTGTAGGAAGACAGACTGTTAATGGTATCATCAACAAGACATTAAAAGTCCCTACGAACAGGCTTGAATAACAGACATTTAGATTAATATTCTGTCCTTCAAAACAAGACTTGTATATCGTCGCTGTCCGATACAGACCACGTATCTCCATTTTTTTTCATTTTGAGTTTTTTCGACCAATAGAATCTCCAAGTTCATGTCCTTATACTGTACACATCAAGTATCTACATGACCAATGAAAGATTGTGAAAACACGTCACGAGTTTTTCGCGTAAATCCATTGGATGACAAAGCTGTCCGTAATGCCACGTAAGTCCCTCCTCCCCGAGTTCTCCCCGTTTCAAATGACGCGGCCAATCTGAAGCGAGCGGCCAAGCGACGTGGTGGAAACAAACACTGAGGTAAAGTGTCATTTTTGTCAACTATGTTCTTGCTTATCCTTGCTGAAATATATTTACAACTGTACAACTGTTCTATCGATGTTGACATGATTGTTGCCTATGTCTAGGGTTTGAATCGTCACAAAAGTAGCGTCTCCAAAACGCCAGCTTTCACCACAGATTGCGAGCTAACGTTAACTATCTAGCTTGTTAAGGCCTGGTGAAAATAACATCGGTCTCATTTAGATTTAGTCCTTACTCAAACTTATCAAATTCCTTTGTGTAATATTCATGGTTTAAAGTTTTTCGTTACTGTGACAGATTTCCGTCAACTGAAATGTCTGTATGTCAATTTACTTTCCGTCAGCTGAATGGGGGGCGAGAGGTGGTGACAGGTAGTGTTTGCCTACGAATTTAGACTAGCTGTAACAGTGGTGTGAATCCATTTTGCATACTGTTGTGCAAACTTAACAAGCTATGGGTAGAAATTAGAGGTAAAGACCAAAACATGTCACCAAATACAGTCTGGCGAGGCATGTGGAGATGTTAATGTACAGATTTCCCGAAATGACGCAAGGTTATGTGATGTTATGTTGCGACATGGCGCAATATTTTTTTGCGATATATATTTTCTTATGTGCATTTCTCCCTCCCCTCAGGATGTCATTTTCTTTAAAAGAGATGTGCGAGCTTGTGAACGTGAGGTATGATAGGGCACTTGAGAAAAGCGTCAGGGATTAAGAAGGTTTGTAGTTTGCATGAAACTAGAATTGAGAAAGTCAGTCAGGAAAGTGAACACTGTTAATTGTTATTCTAATGGTTACTCTCTGTCATTTTTAGCTGTAACTGAATGACTGTTTGCCCATGCTACTGATACAAGCTTGTTTTGAATCATTCAAACTTTATATTGTATTCAGTACATTAAGCATTTTGTTTTTCTTATTTTTAGATTCGCCATCAATCTCCTCCAAGGACTCGTGAAGGTAAGCATTTTATTCTTCTGATGGACTATACTTTAGTCTCCATTTCATTGGTTTTGGGTTTTCTCATGTCATTAGTAACTACAAACCTAATTCTGCTATTCTCTGCCTGTGATAACTTGATTACCAGTCAAAATTAATGCAGTGAACAATGTGAACAGTGTATTTATTCCACTGGATCTGTTCATATGTCTTCTGCTTCACTTAGACTCGCTTGATGATTACATTCCAGACGGAGAGAATACAGGCAAGTTATTTATCTTTATTTATTTATGCCATACCAATGGGCTCAGCCGCACACAAACCACAATGCTAAACTTAAACAGTTATCCACTCTTGTCATTTTTAGACGGACAAAGTGAAAATGATGACTGTAACCCCAGGGACATCTGATGGTATGTACATTGCTCAAATTAGATAAGCTGCACATTAAACTTGGTCATTTTTACACTTCTGTCAGTAATTTGCAAACACAGCTAAACCTAACTACATGACAACATGCACACGCACACACACACACACACACACACACACACTGTATCTGATCTGTTACCAACATACTAAGCAACCCTAGAAGATGACTGTAGATTTTGTTCATCTATATTTTTAATCATTTTTCTATTAATCCGATGACGATGCTGTTCGGCGAAAGAGGAGGGCCAACCCTTCACGTTGGAAAGCAAATGTTCAAAAAAAAAGGAGGATGATGGGTCAATCATACCGTGGAAGGAGAGGAAACGGAAGCATAATCAAAGAAGCAAAAAAAATGGGGGAGAGGTGCCAGAGTGCGTCCTGCCAGAAATCAAAACAAATCCAATGCTGCGAAATTGATGAAGGGTGGAGGAAAGAAACGTTCGAATACTTTTGGGAGAAATTGGACTGGAAAGAGAGGAGGATGTACGTGAAAACAATGGTGGAAGTGAGCGGTGTTAAGCGGCGCCGAACAGAAGCGGTCACATCTCGGAGGTCTGCTTCTCTGTTCTGTTTTTTATGTGTAGATGGGAAAAGAATGAGGGTCTGTCAGCGGATGTTCTTGTCTACACTTGGGATCAGGCAGTGGACATTCCTTAAGTGGGTAGGAAGAAGGGGAAATAGTCCCAAGAAGACTGAGAGGGTGAGGGTGACTACTGAGGAGCATAACTTTGTATACACATTTCTTTCAAAACTTCCAAAAGTGCCGTCGCGTTATTGTAGGTCCTCCTCGTCCAAGCTGTATTTGGAGCCTTACTTCAAATCCATTTCTCATCTGCATTCCTTGTACCAGCAGGCATGTTCAGACAACAGCATCAGAGCACTATCACGACAGGTTTTCACAGTAGCGTTCAACCAACTGAATCTTTCCTTATTCCATCCGAAAAAAGATCAATGCGACACCTGCTGTGCATTCAAAGCCGGGAACATCGAGGCTGCTGTGTGGGAGAAACACCGAAAGAAAAAAGATGCCAGAGAAGAAAAGGAAAATGACAAACAACTGGCTACCAACACCTGCTTAGTTGCGTGCATGGATCTGCAGAGCCTTCTCCTGTGCCCAAAACTTCAAGCGTCTGCCCTGTACTAAAAGATGAAGCTTAGCGTCCACAACTTCACCATCTACAACATGGCATCACATTCAGCAAAAAATTACCTGTGGCATGAGGGTGAAGCGGGGCTCTCTGCCAGTGAATTTGTCTCGTGTATTGTACACTTTCTCAAATCCCAAGCATCGTACAGCGAGTTTGTCCTCTGGAGTGATGGATGTGGCTACCAAAACAGAAACATCGTGCTCAGCAATGCACTGCTGAAGTTTGCAACGGAGATGAAAAAAACAGTTACTCAGAAGTACCTGGAAAGAGGCCACACCCAAATGGAGTGTGATTCAGTGCACAGTGTAATCGAGAGGAAGATGCGGAATCGGGATGTCCATGTCCCCGCAGAGTATGTAGCGGTCATCCGCGGAGCTCGTTCCCGCCCCTTCCCTTATGACGTGCAATACGTTGACCACACCTTTTTCCATGACTTCAGCAAGGTCACCATCTGCAAGTCTCTCCGACCAGGCAGCAAAGTAAGAGATCCGACCGTGCATGACCTCCGGGCAATCAGGTTTTTTTTATAGTTGTTATTTCCATTAATAAATAACCATTAACAATAGCCATATCAACCTGAATTGTTTTGATTTATACATTTAAACTGCCTTCTGATTTCGTCCTAACCCTTTGCTCTTTGTTCCCCAATACCCCTTTTTTAATTTGTTCTGGATACAACATTGATGGCAGCATGGAGTACAAGTTGCTCCACTCCGATCCCTGGTAGCCCTACTCCATCCCATCGCTGAGGAAACCATGCCTCACTGTGGTCCCACTCCATCCATCCCGTCCAAAAATCAAAGCGGCGAAGTTCAAACATCTTCAGGAACTGAAGATCGGCACGTTGTACCGAAGGATTTTCATTCATTTTTTGACTCACTGTCCCATGACTGATCACTTACAATAGCACACACACACGCTAGCATGCGCGCACACACACACAACAGCACTCGCAAACATGCGCAACACACCCAATAGCGCACGCAAACACGCGCACACACACACACACACACACAGGGTGAATAAGTGTAGGTCTTTATTTTTGTAGTCTGGGGGTTTCAGGGTTAGGGTTAGGGTGCCTAAGTTTTAACAGGTTATGTGTTGTAAAATACTTTTGATAACTTTTAGCTGAGGGGTAGTAGGATATTGATTGAAATTTCTGTGTTTGATTGTGCCTGGAGACCTTCCCCCACCACATATCAGTTTGTGTGTCTGTTGTTGAAATGTAAAAGTGTTTTTATACTTCGAAATATCCACATGTGATTGTGGTTTTGATGAGTAATGTTTGATTGTGCCTGGAGACCTTCCCCCACCACATATCAGTTTGTGTGTCTGTTGTTGAAATGTAAAAGTGTTTTTATACTGCCATCAAACCAGCGTTTAATGTCAGCCTGTTTAACCTTTCTACACAATGTTGTAGCTAATGTGTTGTAGCTAATGTGTTGACCCTAATTTCTTGCTCGCTTTATTCACATGAAGTACAAATTATTAAACTCTGAATTACCTGATGCAACTTCAATCTTACTCGTCTTGCAATAAGAGCTAAATAAATTACGGAGAGTCCGTTTAAAATTGTCAATGCCCCAATATGACGTACGTTGACAGTGCCAAGGTTACTCGTCTTGCAATACGAGATAAATAAACGTTTGTTTGATTGTCCTGGACATAACTCTAAACCAGTCGGTAGAAACATTTTTCATCCTGATGTCTGAAACCCAGGAGTGACGAAAATCACGGTGAGTCGGTTTGAAATTGCCAATGCGGACGGCGCGCCTAGGCTATCCGTTATCCAAGCGCAGTGCAGGATTAAAAGCACATAACCGGCCCTTGATTAAAATAAAGTATCTATTTTTGGAAAAGTGCTGATTATATTCCCACACTATAATAGGCTACATGTATAGACCTATGACAGATTGATTCGTCATATCACAACGCAGTTTGACTGCTTTGGAATGCTGTGTTTTCATCAGGGGAAATTAATGTTTTGGTTATACATGTTTTTAGTCGGACAGAAACAGTATCAGATGTGCACGTATATCCTTTTACACTCGATTTAGGTACAGTGACAATTAAATTACCACACCAACAAGAATATGATGCCAATTAAAGGCATTAAGCCAAGTATGGCAACGCTGACTTCCACTGTTGTGGAGTTTCGCTGTTTTTTTTATTTCCTGAAAAGTAGCGTTTTTGGACATACGTGTTCTGTATCGGACAGCGACGATATACTATTTTATAAACCTTGTGTATGAGTAATTGAGTGACTGGTTAGGGGGCTAGCTGACTGATTGACTGTCATTCGTGCTGGTTGGCTGACTGAATGTGTCCTTCTGCAGGGGTTCCCCGCTGATTTCAGTGAACTGGGAGTGATGAGAGATGATCTGGAGGAGAGTAGTAGCTCTGACTCTCCCACCCAAGAGATGGCTGGTTGGTCAGACGACTATAACCCTACCTAACATATCCCTCACCCTGACCCTTACCCATAACTCTACCTAACATTCCTCACCCTCTAACCCACATCTTAACCCTAACCCCTAACCTTAACCCTTTGACAAAAAAATCCAAATTGGGCAGTGTAAAGTTCGGGAGGCATCTGGGCGATCCAAATCGCCAATAGAACCCCATGTTCAATTTGGCAAAAACCCTAACCCTAACCCTTTCATTGTTGAACGGTAGACACTTCCAGATTCGGTACTCGGTGCCTCTAGGCCAACTTAAGAGGCTGAAGCTTCAAACTTATACTAACCCTGTTGGTGCTAAACATACCTCAAGCTCGGACAGAAACACCTTTTCCTTGGCCTTTTAGAGAGGGTGAAATGTGCTTCCAAAAGTGAATGGGGAAAACCCTAACCTACTCATTTCGTGACCTAAAAAAGCGAGAGGTGCCAAAACGCATCCACGCATCCACCTTGGTCCCATGAACGATATATTCGACAGTCTGCCTTTTGGACGCAACAGGAAAACAAATAGCAGGTTTATGAACTACTATATCAGAACTACTCAGATGTGTAACCCCAAAGTGCCTCTTTCAGCATTTGGGGAAGAAACATATTAAGAAACAGAAAGGTGTCACCGCCCGAGACTTGTCAAGCTTTTTACACGGTCTGACTGGGACCTCCTCCACTCCGAATATCAGCCCTGTGTGACCTCGTCGCCAACTTACAACTTCCAAATCGACATATGTTCAATGGTGACACAGAAAAATTCCATCTTTCAACTTCAAAATCTACATACAATGGTTTCCCTATTGCTGTTGGTTGACTTAGACTATACATCGATTTTTTACTAAGTTTCAACTTCCAGCTTTGGCATATTTCCCTTTTGCTGTTGTAGGATTTAGAGTAGACTATACATACATTTTTAACTGACTTCCAACTTAGAACTTCAGGACGTGAACCTACTTCCAACTTCCAAATTGTAGACATAAACCGATTGCTGTTGGTGGACTTTGAGTATAAATACATTTTGTATTTACTTCCAAATTGCAGATGTTTAGTTTTACCATCGTTCACAACTGCCGCCTAGGTCCCGGGCATCTTTTGCAATTCCAACTCCCAAATCCAGCTTCCAACTTCCAACTTTCATTTCCAAGCTTCCAAATTCCAACTTCCTAATTCTTATGTTCAATAATGACACTCTGACAAAAATCCCAAATTGGGCAGTGTTAAGTTTGCCAATAGAACCCCATGTTAAATTTGGCCAAAACCCTAACCCTACCTAACATATCCCTCACCCTAACCCTAACCCACACCCTAACCCTTAACCCTACCTAATATATCCGCCACCCTAACCCTCAACCCTAACCCACATCCTTACAATTAACCCTACCTAAGATATCCCTCATCCTAACACTAACCCTTCCTCCTAGCACCACATCCCTCACCCTAACCCACATCCTAACCCTAACCCACCTCCTAACCCCATCCCACATACTAACCTTAACCCTACCTAACATATTCCTAACCCTTTCCCTCACCCACATCCTAACCCTAACCCTTAATCCTACCTAACAAACCTCTCACCCTAACCCACATCCTAACCCTTAACCCTACCTAACAAACCTCTCACGCTAACCCACATCCTATCCCTAACCCTTAAACCTACCTAACATATCCCTAACCCTAACCCACATCCTATCCCTAACCCACATCCTAACCCTAACCGTAACCAACATTCTAACCCTTACCTTTAACCTTACCTAACATACCCCTCACCATAACCCACATCCTAACCCTAACCCTTAACCCTACCTAACATATCCCTTACCCTAATCCACATCCTATCCCTAACCCTTAAACCTACCTAACATATCCCTCACCCTAACCCACATCCTATCCCTATCCCACATCCTAACCCTAACCGTAACCAACATTCTAACCCTTACCTTTAACATACCCCTCACCATAACCCACATCCTAACCCTAACCCTTAATCCTACCTAACATGTCCCTCCCAAACCACACATCCTAACCCAATGGTCCTCATCCTTTGATGTCCCCTTACATTCCTAGAATATCCTGTTCCAACTCTTCTCAAGGTTCTAAAGCACCCTGATGAACAAGATTCCCTGGACCGGGCGACCCAGCAGATTCCAGTGCTCAAGGTTGATGAAATGTGTTCAGGTTGGTTACCTTCCTCCCTAACCGTCCCCTAATCCTCACTCAGTGAAAAGTTACCTTCCTCCCTAACCTCCCCTAACCCTACCTCCCCCCAGTCGGTGAATAGTTACCTTCCTCCCTAACCGCCCCTAACCCTGCCTCCCCCAACTCAGTGAAGAGTTACCTTCCTCCATAACCCTCACTCAGGCTGGCCAGTACAGACCAGTAGAGTCTGGTAGAGGTCGGTAGAGACCAGTAGTGACCAGCAGAGTCCAGTAGAGTCTGGTAGGGTCCAGTAGAGACCATTAGAGTCTGGTAGACTCCAGTATAGACCATTAGAGTCTGGTAGACTCCAGTAGAGACCGTCAGAGTCCGGTAGAGACCAATAGAGTCCAGTGGAGTCTGGTAGGGTCCAGTAGAGATCAATAGAGTCTGGCTGTGTTTGCAGGCTCCTGCAAGGTGAAAGAGAGAACGGTGGCACCACCAACCAGTCCTAAATCAGTGTCCATCAACACTCTACTCTTCATCTACCTGCTCCTGTAAGTTAACCCACCCACAGCCCCAGTTGGTCACCTGTTGACTCCCCTCACCTCTGTCCTTCACTCTTTCACTCCTCCACCCTCTCATTCATTGTGTGCGTGTGTGTGTGTGCCTGTGTGTATGTGTGCATGTGTGTGTGCGTGTGTGTGCTCGCTCAAGAGTGTGTGTGTTAGTTGTGTCTTCCTGCTACATGGCGTACAGGATCTTCTCTCTGGAACACACTCTGACCTCCATGAGCGACCTCTCCAAGTACCAGTAAGACCTATCCCACGTCCTTTAACCTCTAACCTCTTATAATGTAATAATATTATCTTGAATAATCAGTAATTTAATCATTTTACTTCTAATTATCGTATAAAATAATTGTATAATCAAACTTCTGATAATATAACCTAAAACTGAATCTCTAATAATCGAATTTGATCATCTACTGATCTAAACTCTAATAATCAAACCTGTAATTGTATTATTTTATAATCTAAACTCTAATAATCTATTTATCTCACCTAATAATCGAAACCCCTTATGTTACATCTACTAATCAATATAATATAAATAATCTTAACTCATTAGTTCAACTCTACTAATCTAAACTTTCTGCAATAGGCCCTGATAATAATAATAATAGTAAACACATGATGTCATCCTGTGTTCCAGAAATGAGTTCCAGGGAGGACCTGCTGAAGTCCACACAGAGCTCTACTCTGAACTCACCCTCAGTCTCATGAAGCTAGAGACGGTCTGCCTACCTGTTTGTCTGCCTACCTGTTTGTCTGCCTACCTGTATAATATAATATCAAATCACACAGTTAGGAGCTCTATTCTGCCCACATGGCCATGCACTAATAACACAGATTTAAACTGTAAATTCTTAGAGACATATCGTTTGAGAGACGACATGGGCATTATAATTATGTGATCGAACAAATAATAACTATAACAATAACAAGCTAGCATTTTGTTCTGATGCCACATGCTAGCTAATGCAACTTCCGGTCCCAGGTCCAGAGGAACCTCCAGAGATTGCTGGACGAGGTTTCTGCTTGACTTCATCGCTGCCCGGATGACATCATCGCTGCCCGGATGACGTCATCGCTGCCCGGATGACGTCATCGCTGCCCGGATGACGTCATCGCTGCCGGATGACGTCATTGCTGCTAGTGATCGCTGTGGATAAAACAACACAGCGCTGCTACATGTTAAGCATGTAATCTGAGGGCTAGGATGCTATTAACAATGCTAGCGTGGTTGTTTTTTAGCCACTGGGATAGCTTAGCCTCTCTATCATGTGATCAAAGTTCTTCCATTAGGATTGACATAGCTGGGCTGAAATCAAATGAAGAAACCTCCAGCTTCAATAGATACAGCACAGCGCTAACTATCTGGACAAGCCTGTGGGGCTGGGCTGATTGACACTAACCAAATCCCATCCCTCCCTATGTTTCGTCCTGCCTTAACTTTGAAATCTGTAATATCAGGGTTGGGTCAGGGTTAGAAACTGATGGTCAGGGTTAGATGGCTAACCCTTGACCTGTTCTTGTGTAAACTGCTACTGTGTATTATTTTATGTTGAAGTGAGTCTGTAGTTCAACTCCTTAATTAATGTATTTGAGGTTCAACAGTGAATATCCAGGGTGTCCAAATGCAACTGGTAACCTCTTCATATGTGAAGTTAAAAGATTAAATATCGCAAAGTTAGCGTTTTGTTAGCTTTTGCATTCAGCTGGAATTGCCGCGGTAGTCTGATGGGTTAAGGTTAACAACTTTCACTTATATGATGACAATGTTCTTCATACCTTGATTGTTTTCTGTAATTGAATGTACTTAAAGGTAGAATATGTAATATTTCGGCATTAAAACATACGTACAGATGACAAGATATATGTTATATACTTTATTTTCTTATGCACTAACATAATCCCAAATGTTTTCAGTGGGGATGTCCGATAATATCGGCTGACTGATAATATCGGCCGATATTAGCCTATTTTTGTAATATCTGTTCGTATCGTTATCGGTTTATAATAATAATGAAAACCGATAACATAAAGTGATGTTGCTAGGTACGCGTCCTGCGTCCCTGACGCATTAAAATCTGAAAGGACGCACTAAACTCACTATCCATGCGTCCCGGGGACGCATCTCATTTTCCCCATGAAAAATGATACATTGTGAACATTAAACAACTCGTGTTTAATCACAGTAACTGGCCAAAGAAACCTTCTTGTGAGCAGACCGGACAAGCGCCGTTTCAACCCTCTGCGCATCTACTCGGCGCAGACGTGATCCCCTGTACAAAGTATCGCGACATGCTAATTTAGCCGCTACCAAAACAACTAGCTTGTCACCGCTGATTTCATTTCAACAATTAAAAATAAGAACTTAATAGTAAATGAACCCACGTTTCCACTGCTCGATGCTGTGCTCATTCGTGTCGATTATGTTGTAATGTTTAGGGGACGTGCTGTAATGAAATAAATCCGCCGCCATATTGTTATGCCCAAACGGCGCCTGCGCATACATCTCGCATTCCACATTTTGAACATACATTAATATATCCGTTTATTATAACCATATCATACACCATCAAGGAGTTTAACACTATTAATTGAATTTAAGAAATAG
>OOFH01092591.1:0-11443 GCA_900323355.1 Merlangius merlangus
ACACAAAATTATGTATTTGGCATCAAAGTAATACTCATAAGTGTTTAAGTAACTTTCATACCTTTCTTTTATGGCCAAATTTGCTTTCATCTATCATAACAATCTCTGCTCTTTGTCCAACAGTCTGCTTGCCTCTTCTTCTCATTCTTTTCATTCCTGATTTGCAAACTCTCCGCAGCTTGTCTGCAAGTTTACTCAGAGTTGCAGAACTCCGAGTAATTCCTTCCTGCAGCATGTCCACTTGTCTCAGTCGAAGGCCTTGGGCGAATCTGTAATAGATCAACCAGATAAATATTTCAATGACACAATTTAGAAGTGGGGGGTTAAAACCAATTTCTTAAGTTGTCATAGTTATAACCATAATTTCTCATTTGCAGTCCCATTTGCAGACACAGCAGATACTCATAGCCTGAATACAAGAGTGTATTTAACCGGAAACAACAAATCTCAAAAGCAAAGTAGGGTGAAGAACATTCCCTGTATGAGGGGAGGAATGGAATAAAATCCCAAAACAAATTAAATCTGCTGTATCTTTGAAGAGTTTTAAGAAACAACCGAAAAAATGGATACTGAGTAAATTAGCACAGTGAAGTGTCTGTTTAGAAAAGTTAAGTTCTTTTGAACTTGTGTGGGTTTTTTTCTCGCCAATGAATTAAGTTATTTTGAGACAATTTCCGGGAACCACCTAAAACCTAAAAATCCACAAGACCTTTGTACTACATTGGACTCTTCACAACTCAGTACTCAGTACAATTACACATAATTGATAAATTCGACCAATGTTCAGAATTCTTCCCATATAACGTATAAACTCATGTCTCGTAAGCATTGGCTCTTATAGGACCCATCCCAACCAACAGTATAGTGAGAACATTCAAAGAAAACATTATGGTCCGAGTTAAGAGTTTGTCTTTGATGGCTTTTGTTATTATACAATGTAAAACCACGCACCTGTAGATGTAATGCATCCACGTATGCAGTCGAATGTGAGAATTCTCAAACATTGAGCCACTTCGGATGGACCTCGACACCGTTTTCCCTTTGTGACAGGAATCTCGGCATGTCCTGATGATTAAATCCAAAGGTTAATGTAACAAAATAAAAACCTATGATACTGTGCTGATTTCACTTAATAAAAATGTAACATAAATGAAGATGGAGAGGGGGACATAGATGTTTATGTATAAGTGTTGAAACAGCTAAGATTGGGATTGAACAAGGTAGTAGTCCTTGTGATTCCCTCCCCCCATGCAATCTCAAAGCACAACAGATCAGTCCCATTTCTAGGCCTACTTGACAAGTAATATCTACAACTGTTACACCTTAAATTGGGACATTTGAGTAAATTTAGCTGTGTCTACTCTACTCTACTTGTCACCACTTGTGCTTCCGTGCCACGCAGCATGAAAAGGGTGATATCAATCAATTAATCCCTGTGCATGTACAAGTTTAAAGTCAAGCTGATTGGTGGCATGTATTGTTAAATAGGTGAACAATATGACCAGGAATGTGATCTAAAATTGGTAAAAAGGCATTTTTCATTTCAGATTTTGTACACATATAGAACTTTGTGGAAACATTAACACCCCTATCTCTACCAAATAAACAGTAGCTTATTTAAAAATTAAAATTTGCAGCTGTGTGTGTGATTTGTATTGTGACTGTCTAGATGTGACTTAGCATATTTTGTGTGTACACCACTCACAACTTCTGTATTAAAAAAATTGTCGTAAAATATAGGATTTGCCACTGAATTCTAACAGATATAATTGGATGGCTGCATGCTGCACACTCCCCTATGCTTACACACAAAGAAAGAATTAATAAATAAGGCACATGTCTAGTTGTTCTACTCACCATGCTGCCTCCTTTTGCCGTAGGACCGTTTCAACTTCATAACATGAGAGCAAGAGGGGCATTTCATCCATTTTCGAAGTAGGCCTTCTTTCATTAACCATCTGGTGAACTTGTCGTTTTCCTTGGGGCACCGTCTAAAATGTATTCGACTCAAAAACTCGTAACCCAACAACATATTTGTTAAACCTATACCTATGGAATAATATTAGATTCAAAGCTCATAATATTGCCCCGCGCACCCGTCTTCTTAGATGTCTAAATGTGTAAACAGTCTCGCAGTCCTGCATCAAAGAATGGCGCGAAGTGCCATTACAGTAATTGACATAACAATCTACCAATCCGTAGCCGTGTTCGCCGTTGCTCTCATCCAATCATTGACTGTTACTATGCTGTCATGTGACATCCTCATCCAATCATCCAAAGGGAGCCACCAGTCACGTCAAAGATTCGGAGAAGGTGGGTATTTGCCGTTTCGTTCACAGTTTGGAGAGTGAAGAGGGAAATTCGTGTATCAAAAATGGTAAGTTAAGCGCTAGCCTGTTAATTGAAACTCCCCCTGAGTTTTGTAAGCACATCATAACGCCCGTCCTCGGGCCGTTTACATAGTTAAAGAGTAGTAAACCCTCCTATTTATCTGCAGTGTGTAGGCTAATTAGCTAATGTAACGTTAAGCTAGCTGAGTGTGTGAGTGTGCACGTGAGCTGGGTGAATAGTAGGAAAGAAACTGTAACATTAACATAAAATGTGAATGTAGGTGCATATGTAATGCTTTAGTATGAACCATATTTTGTAATGAAAAATAAATTATGCACTATGCAGTCATTCGAACAAGAAGAGCTTTTGAATCTTGTGTAGATTATTTAAGTTACATTTTGCCGGTTATAGTGACATGAATTTATTTATATTTTTACAGCCTAAGGCCAAGAAGAAAATGTCCCTAAAAGTCCCTAAAAATGACTCGATGACAGAGGTGACCAAAAATGATTTGGATGGTAAATTTTTCTTTGTCAACTTTCAAGTAACTTTAATACCTAAATAATTAGCTTGTCCAAATGTGTTTAAACATTGAAAGTCCTCTATTCATATGTTGATTTTGTTGTACCTATGCTATACTGTAGGTCCTGAAGTTGAAGGAAGCTCTGCTCCAAGTCGCAGCAGCATAAGCAGCATTGGATCAGGTAATGATTTCTCATTTTCTAGCAGTGTATCTTAGCAGAGTTTCATTTTTTGCTAGGGATTTTTCCTGCCTGAGATTAAAGTTGTTGGCAGATATTGTCAGTATACATGTGCTTACAAATCAAGTTGAGGCAGCCGCACACACCATATCTGGTCCACTACCTTTGTTACATGCATGTCATTCTCTCTTTCTCTCTCACTCACTCACTCACTCAATACTGTCAAATCATAATATTTTTTGTATCCTGCTCTCATTTTTGTTTTTAAGGATCAATCTCCAAAGTGGAGTTCCTAGAAGCAAGGATCCAATGGCAAGAAAAAATAATAAAGGATCTTGAGCAAGAGCGCAATTTCTTGCGTGAGCAAATCATGGGAAAGAAGAAATCATGTGAGTGATTTGGGAGCAACTTGTATCTGCAAAATGTAATGTAATTGTAATGAAAGGTGTGATATGTCTTCATAACAATCTGATCTTTGTCTCATCTATCCTCCTGTTTGATCAAAGCTCAACCAAAAGTATTTACTTTGGAGGACGACGACGAGGATGACGATGGTAACATGGATGAAGATGACGTCATTCCCCCATCTTCTCCAAACATCAGTGAGTCCTCGGACAGTGATGTTGTCATCCAAAGACGGAAGAAACGTTGGACACAGCCACCTGCATCTGCAACTGTGGCTGTGCTTGGAAAAGCTCATGTGAGAGGTGAGAATGGCATAACTTGAACCACCTGCCCTGTTAGCAACAAGTGGTCATGAAAAGTAATTATTAATAAAAGCATTGGAAGAGCTGTTAAAAATATATGTTCTGAAGTAATTATGAGGCAAAAATACAGATCTTCAGTTCTAGAGTCTGAATATACTAGGAATTTGATGATAAATAAAAATTAAATGTCTAAAGTAAAAAATGTGGCTTTCATCAAGAATAAAGCTCCATTTTATTTTGCAGCATTCACACTAATTATTATTCAACATCAAATGTATTGCTAGAAAGATTTGTCTCTCAGAAGTAAACATAATTCTGAACCGTAAGACTTACCAACTAAACAGATCTTAGAGTATCATTTTTGTATTGAATTCTGAACCACATATTGTGCATGTAATCATATCAGTAGATGAGCAGATTGTCCCATTCCTAGAATATGCTTCATACTTTTATCAAAAGAGAAGTGACCGGTTTGAGCAATTTCAGCTGACCTTAAGCCGTTGTTTGTGCTCATTTCTCGTGTTCTTTTGTTTTTGTTTTATATATTTTTCAGCAAAAGGACCAGCTGAGGTTATCAGCAGATATAAAAAAGTCTTGAAAAGCTTAAGCAAAGTCCGCACCATGACTGAAGCCTTCAGAATCAATGGCGTGGACCGGGGAACCATCAAGATGACTGCTGCAATTGCAGAGCTCAGCATTGTGGATCCTGAAACCTTCAAGACCCTGAAGTATGATCCTGCAACTGAGACCCTGCAGTCCTTTGCTAAGAGGTGTGCAACCCACATTACCCCTGAGAAGAAGAGCATTATAGAGGACATGAAGGCCAAAGGCCAACTCCTCCCCTTGTTGATGAAATATTAAAGACTTAAGTGATCTGCTTTGTTCAGTTAAAGATCGGTTGTATTGTATTGGAAACGTGAAATATTAACCCGTGCAGATTTAGTTATATCCTTGTTAGTGCACAGGGGAAATAAATCACCGGATGCAGTAATTATAGAGCAAGTTTAGGCTGTGAAAGTGCAATGTTTGTACAGTTCAGTACATTTGTTCTAAGCTTTGACAAGTGTAGTTTAGCTGATGAAGAGCAAGTTCATGTTGAGCTGTGCAGGTTTTATATTTTTTAGATTGTGCAATTTATTGTATTTTTGTACTTAATATTGTGCAGTATTTTATATTGTGTTTTTTTTAAGCAGGCAGATTTTGGTTAAAGGATCACACAGATGTTCAACAATAGAGTACCTGTATTATCATACAGTATGACCTGCTTATACATTTGATACCATATTGTATGACATGTTTATAAACATTGATACTTGTCAGTGTTTGAATTTTCAGGCAGTATTTGTTGTCAGCCTTGGGAAAACCTGAACCAGTGGTTTAATAAATGAGGTATTTGTACTTGTGCTGTCTTTGTTATTCTACCACTGAATGAGAGGGAACCTATAGCTAGATCCATTTTTTTCAAAGGTGTAACCCATCGCTTGTTCATTGCAGTAGTTATGTGCTATAATATATTAACTAAGTGTAAAAAGGAGGCAACTTTAGATTAGGGAACATGTGTTGGTTAATAAGTGTTCAATTACTAGTGAATTAGTAATGATCAAGATGTCACTTTAGTATGGGGAACATATTCTAAGTAACAAAGACTTAATTTAGAGTTATTTGGACACTATTAACACTTGTAGTTTTGTGTATTTTTTATGTAAGAACAGACCATATTCATTAAGTGTTATTAAGGGAGAATAACTATTCTTGTGGTACTACCACCTTATAAAGTCCATACTAAGCAAAGCATATTAAGATCATAATTCATATGCAACAACTTCCTTACTTACTGCTAATAAGCAATAATTCTGAGGTTATTGAGGGAAAACCCTTAGTTAATGGCTTACTGGTTGTATAATAAGGCCATGCAGAATAAGGCATTAATAAGTACTTAATAATGACTAATGAAGAGCCAATATGTTACTAATTTGCATGCTAATAAGCAACTCATTAATGGTTAATAGGTGTACCTTAATATAAAGTGTTACCAAAATATTAACTGGTGACTTGGCTTTGACATAATTTATTATATTCAATATTTTTTTAATACAGTCATGCCAAACACATGAGGAACCAGAACCACTAAGAAGAGCCACAACCGTGATGACCTGGTGCAGTCTGATAATGAAGGTAACTTAATGTTACATAGTAAAGGGTCTAATAACCGTAAAACCATTTTTTATTCTTTATTGTGAGAAGGGTTTTTCCTGACTGTTTTTCCGCAGCCGGATCTCCCTGGCCGGAGCTCCGCCGCCGGAACCGGTGTTACACCGAATTCTGCGACCCACCGAAAAGTGTGACCCCAGGGGGCGCTGTTGTACATTTTCTGCAACATGCACGAGTGAATTATAACAACAACATAAATAAAACCTAAGATCTCCCCCCCAACGGTGGGTCTTTCTTTTCTTGATACTAACATTAATTCTAATCAGTATTTTACACAGTAGCCTATAATAGGAAACGCTTAAAGGTAAATCTAAGTAATTTAACACTGACTGTAGCTTTTTATGGGTAAAGAAGCAATGTTGAAGGACCGTACTAAACACCCTATCCATTGTATGGGTCCGTAAAATGCTAGTCAAATCAATCAAATGTATTTATTACCTTTAATAAAAAGGTAATTGGTTGAGGGGAGATCTTATGTTTTATGTATGTTTTTGTCATGCCTGTCTACGCTTCAAACTCGTGCATATTGCAGAAAATATGCACCCCCTGGGGTCACACTTTTCGGTGGGTCGCAGAATTCTGTGTAACACCGGCAACAATCCTCAATGTTACGGTTCAATCTGGCCTTCAGATTCCCCGGTAAATAGGTGGGAAATTAGTAATAAATCTTTAAATGGATAAGTATGAAACACATTTGTGTTTGAATCTTTTTTTAGTTGTAGAGATTCAACCGAAAGGCTCTGCTCCAACCATTTCTAGAGTCTAAATTAGTCTAAATTGCTTTTTATTTTGCATTTATTGATTTGATATCCCTACATCATGCAAATGCATAAGATAGGTATACTACAGAGGATCTTTTCAAGTGCTGAATCAGAAAAAAAAAAAATCTATAAAGAAAACTAATTATTTTACGATTTGTGTTACACTGTGTAAGGGTCCCACAAAAGGATGCTTAAGGATTCTTCAGACTCTTCGGCATCTGACTCTGAGACAGACTCCTCCTCTGAAGGAGGGAAGAAGAAGAAGAAGAAGAAGAAGAAGAAGAAGACCAAGAAAACCTGCACAGCATTTGGAAAAAGAGGTAACTTCCATCATTTGGAAAAAGATGGTTAGTAGCTTGTAGGTTATCATAGATCTCTCTAAATTGTTTGCACACCCAACCCCTTGATTACTCTTGCCTCCATAACCCACCTAAAATTCTGATAACTTGTGCTGTTTGGTTGTCTCCTTATTTAATATTATTCAAAATATTATTAAAGTATGAGTAGGGTCAAGTATTTTAGACAGAAACCAGTCTTCTTTGCATTGCATGGGAGAGACCCGGATGCAGCCCATATTATTGGTATTTTCTTATAACTGAATAGTGGTAGAAAGATTAAAACATTGATTCTATTAACTGGATTACTTTTGGAAAGCAATACAAAAGAAATGAACATTTTAGCTTCACTACTACTATTCACTGCTAATATTTACGCATAAAACAAGTTTTGCTAATTGAACTAGCAGTCCAAAATGCGACATCATTGAACGAGTGTGTCGCAAAATGGACCGAGCTCGGTCTACAGAACATTTTCATCTTAAAATCAGTCAACACAGGGCGCTACATTGAAACTAGAATGGAGTGACATAAAATATCATTACACTATTAGGCATGAGGCTAAGATCACTGCCAACACACACACAATCCACAATTTCACTTTGCAATAATGATATTCAAGGTTCCATATTCAGTCACCTATTTAGTGTAATCACTTCTGTATTGATGTAACACTAAGAGTGAAGAAGAGCGGAGACTAGATTACTTTAGTTGATTTACCTGTCTAACTCCAGAATGGATTAGAATGGATACTCCAGTCATGTATAATCAGGATTATTGATATATTTGTGTGATTATGATATAATGTTAATCTATATTTTATTTCATGACCTGTGCTGTAGTTCAGAATCCAGAGGACGTTGTGCACCGGTACCGAGCTGTCCTAAAGTCAAAGTCAAAGTCAGCTTTATTGTCAACACTTCACATGTACAAGACATGTGAGGGAATCAAGAAAACGTTTCCCCCTATCCCGCGGTGAACATATAAAAAGTGCACAGGCACAAACACAAATATACGAGACAACACTAAAAATAGACAAGATAGACAATGACATAAAATATAGGAGTTCTGTATGAATACAATTTGTAAAAATAATAGTGCAAAGAGGCAGTCAATACTATCAGCAAAAAGTCATGTAATAGTGCATTTTTTTAAATAGATAAATACAAAATAGGAGCAATTTCAGACTGTATGGTGTGTATTTCAACTAGTTATAGAAAAATAATAAAAGAGTTTAGGCGCACCAGGAGCATGAGCCTGAGCTGTGAAGCACTGAACGCGGACAGGAACACAATTGCCTTGACGGCCATCATTGCCGAAATGTTTATTGGCGCAGAAGGTGAAGACTTCGGGCAACTGCCGGTGCTCAATGAAGGAGACACTGTAGGCAAATATGCTAAAACCTGCAAGGCCTTCTTGGAGGGCAACCAACTTCTTGGGGAAAAAATAAAAAAAATGAAAAACAACTCTGAGCTGCTCCCCATCAAATGTAAATTCCGAAAGTGAGGGGCCACACCAGGGTTCTGTGTTTTTGTTTTCTGTGGTAGGGAGTTGTTCCTGTTCAATTTTATTAAACATTGCTTTCTTTTACAGTAGCCTACAATTTCAGTTTACTAACTGTGTAAATTGTGATGTTTTACTTTGTAATGTTGCAGAACTTGTATGGTACACGTTTGTGATGTTTGCATGGAAAAGGGAATAATGTAATATTATATGGTAAGAACCTAGTAATACCATGCAAACAAACAAGGCTTCCTTTTACAGTACAGTTTCATCTTACTTACTGGGTAAATTGTCGCGTTTTACTTCGTAACGTCGCAGAACGTACATGGTACAAGTTTGTGTTGACTGCATGGAAAAGGGAATAATGTATTACAAATTATATGGTAAGAACCTGGTAATACCATGGAAACAAACAAGGCTTCCTTTTACAGTACAGTTTCATCCTACTTACTCGGTAAATTGTCGCGTTTTACTTAGTAACGTCGCAGAATGTACATGGTACAAGTTTGTGTTGACTGCATGGAAAAGGGAATAATGTATTACAAATTATATGGTAAGAACCTGGTAATACCATGGAAACAAACGAGGCTTCCTTTTACAGTACAGTTTCATCTTACTTAGGCTACTGGGTAAATTGTCGCGTTTTACTTAGTAATGTCGCAAAACGTACATGGTACAAGTTTGTGTTGTCTGCATGGAAAAGGGAATAATGTATTACAAATTATATGGTAAGAACCTGGTAATACCATGGAAACAAACGAGGCTTCCTTTTACAGTACAGTTTCATCTTACTTACTGGGTAAATTGTCGCGTTTTACTTGGTAACGTCGCAGAACGTACTACAAGTTTGTGTTGACTGCATGGAAAAGGGAATAATGTATTACAAATTATATGGTAAGAACCTGATAATACCATGGAAACAAACAACTTCGTACCCAGTATTTAAGAAGTACATGACACTAGAGGAAAACTGTTCCTGTGGACGTTTTTACCAGGTAAGTAATTTCATAGTTTCTAAGGTAAATCGAATGAACCCTTTCTAAATGGGTGTAGCTATGAATAATTACTAAGAAAAAGTAATTTATTGGAAAGAACTATGCTAATTTCTAGATAGTACATAATTTAACTTGGGCTGTTACCAACATAAACCTTGGATAATTAAAAATTGTAACTTGAATTAATAGGTGTTTCTAAGAATTGGTTGCCTAATTTCCTAGGAAGTACACAATATCTGAGTTATTACTAGAGATGTTCCGATACCATTTTTTCCCTCCCGATACAGATTCCGATACTTATGCTGTGGGTATCGGCCGATACCGAGTACCGATACCAGTATGTTACAAAAATGACTGTGATATGATTATCATTGTGGTAAGGCCTGGGTCAGGTTAAACCCTTTGTAAATGAATGAATGAATAAGGCAAATTAAAGCCATTTATTTTTAAATAGAACCGTATAAAAAACAGTAGTGCAACAGCAACTTGAATAATAGTTATTTAAAAAAATAAATAAAGTGTAGCCACAATATCTTTAAATACAAAAGTCATTTAAATAGAACAGTATAAAAAAACAGTAGTGCAACAGCAACTTAAGTAAATCTATTCTTTCAAAAAAACTTATAGTGCAACACCAACCTATAAAGTAAACATTCAAAAAATACAAATCAAAAGAGCAGCAGCTACATAGTAAACAAAAAATACTTTAACAAGTAGGCTACACATTGCAGTAGCATTTGAGCAATTTACTATTGTTCATAATTTCAAGAGGAAAGGCAGATTCTTCTTCAGGAAGATGAGCATTTCTGCTCTCTCTCCTCCTAACCTGTTCCTTCTTGCATCAACAATGTTGGATGCTACACTGAACAGTCTCTCACTGTCAACACTGGTACAAGGAGCACAGAGAAACTTTGCAGCAGTGGCAGCCAGGGTGGGAAACCGAGTTTGGTTGACTCCCCAGTACTGGTATGGGCTGTCTGAGCGCGGGACCGTTTGTTCTGTCAAATATGTTTGTATTTGAACCTGTGTGCTTGTGCTGCTTGCCCCACGTTCCTCGCCATGCTCCTGTAGGATTTCCTCAAACAGGCCTTTGAAGCTGCTCTTTCTGCTGCTGCTGCTGCTGCTGTCTGGCTGTGCTTCCATACGTGGGGGTTTATGGGGGTTGCCTGGCACTGCCTCTGCTCCCTCAGGTGTGGTCCTGCTGCTCTGTAAAGCCTCCATCTTCTCCACCTCTTGTGTCAGAGCATCCTTGGCATGCTTGATGCTGTCTGCACCTGTGAAGTATCTGAAACAGCATAGGAAAAATATTAAATGTCTTAATGTGTAAAATAAGCAAATAAACAACCTCCTCCATAGTAGCATTTAATAGTAACATATTAATGCAATAGTAATAAATAATAATGCAATATGTAGTTAGCCAAAACACCATTTCAAACGTGTTTATAATATAGACATTTAATAAAAATATTAAGACGACATACCTGTCTTTGAATCGGGGATCTAAAAGAGTGGCAACTGCATACAAGGGCTCATTCTCGATGGTCTTAAATCTTTTCTGGACAGCCTCAAGAAGGGTTTTTTTCATGGTTTTTATACCAGTGTCCTCCTCGTTCTCCCGAGCAAGCAGGCGCTTCAGCACTGTGACCGAGGGGATGACTTCAGCTGCAGTTGAGGTGGAGGAGCTCATCTGTCTGGTTAGTTCTTCAAATGGTGCCAGAACAGTGATAGCTTTCTCCAGTAAAGCCCACTGGTTAGCAGTAAGGGTCACTGGCAGGTCGTGGTCAGCTCCATATGCTGAAATTGACCGCTTCTGCTCCAGTAAACTCTCTGCCATATAATAAGTACTGTTCCACCTTGTTGCTACGTCTTGGTGCAGACGTTTGACGGGCATTTGCAGAT
>OOFH01092599.1:0-15203 GCA_900323355.1 Merlangius merlangus
GGGCCTGAGGCACGGGCGCCGCAAGGCCAAGGTTTGCGGCTGCCCTGGCGATAATGCCCGTTAGCCCTGCCACCAAAGCTCCAACCACTGGAAGTGAGGTGGCGGCAGAGACGGGCAATGCTGCTGCCCCGGGCCTCTCCATTCGGAGAAGGGAAGCCGGGGGAGACGCCCCCTCCTCGTCGCGGTAGGTGTCGTCCGACTCCGAGCTCAAGGAGAGAGATGGCATCGTCGAGCGGAACAGTAAAGTCGTCACCCCATTCAGCGATGGCGGCGGCAGTGTTGGCCCTGCGCTGTCAGCGTCGCACAATGCCGACACAGACAGAGCGGGAGAATGCCAAGACGGCATGTTCATGCCCAAGGCAGCCCTCGCACACCTCATGGCCGCCATACTGCAAGATGTAACCCGTGTTACATGTCTTGCTGATGCAGATCGTCTTTGAGTCCATGATGTCTATTTATTTACTTCAGTATGCTACAGGATCGTCCTGAAGAAAATGGGAGCAGAATGTCCGTTGGCGCCCGGATATATCTGTGCCCCGCGGATGTGATTGAGGCCCACACTGTTGGTGGGCGGAGACAAATTTTTCAGTGCTACGGCTCACGCCTAGGGATAACCCAATAGTGATAGCCTTAAAAGGCGACGCCTATACGACATAGAACATAAGCCAATACGATTAATGTACTGATGCACTCTTAGCCAATCAGAGACGGGCTTGTTAAAAAGCAGGAACTCGTGCATGAGGTCGAGGAGGTTATGCGTTCAACGAGTGCGGGAGCTTAACTAAAAAGAGTGATATTCGTAGACGGAATACTTAGTATTTGATACTACTTACTAACCGAGAGTGAGGTCATGCCGGGAAATATCAAACCGAGGCTTTGGTGTATTGACCGAGCCGTCTTCGGCAAGGTTGAGGCACCAAAGCTGAGGTTTGATATTTCCCGGCATGACCGAACGGTCGAGGTTAGCAAGTTGTTTATTATATGGCTTTCTCTAGTTGTTTTGGGGTGATTTTCGACGTAGATAAATACGAGATTTCGTGAGAGGTCATGCCGGGATTTCATGACCTCTCATCAGCCAATCAGAGCGCGCTCACGATCGTTGCCATATAATAATAGTATTTTATTCTTGCTTTTCACGTGACGTCACAGGCTTTCCTAATATGGAGGTCCGCCATATTGGTGTCCCTCGCAGCGCTGGATTAGTATGTAAATATAAGCCAGTTCTGTTCATTTCGTCTCTTTTCTTGCGTTTTATATGGATTCTTCCGAAGAAGAAGCGGACAAAAGCTTGGAAAAACTCAGTAACAGCATTCCCCTGCTGTGTGACTATGCTAAAAGGCTTGAAAGTCGGATTAAGCGGCGATATTTAGAGAAAATAAATGTGATCGGAATCTACCGGCCTGCATCCTGAGTGAGCAACTCGACGGAGAAAGCTTGCCTCCCAGAGGTTTCTGATTTGCTGGGTTATCGAGTGCTGGAGACCAGTAACTATACGAGGCAGCAGTTTAAAGCTTACAAGAGTTTGGAGGCATTTAACCAGATGGTTGCTGGTTTTGTGAAGTCGGTTAGAGGACAAATCGTCATGGGAAAGTTTGTTGTCTGCGGAAAAGTTCGACACTTGCAGCTTATGAATGCTCCACTAGTTAATATATAGATAATAACTGAAACTGATGGAACAATCCTCTCTGCACATTGCTTAGATTGTAAAGCGGGTCTGGCTGAGTCGTGCACTCACGTTGCAAGCGTTATTTTTTACGTCGAAGCATGGACACAAATTCATGGAAAGCTGGCGTGTACTAGTGTCAAATGCTCATGGCTTCTTCCAACTTTCGTGGATAAAGTCAACATTAAACTTGTCCCACACTTTTGCAGGCTGTCCTGAGAGAAAATGCCGACCACAAACTCTCTCGGTGTCTAGCACGTCTTTGTATGCGGTATCGTCGCGACTCACAGCATTCACCCAACCTTCTCGCCGTTCTTTTGTCAATTCCTCGTGTTTTTCCCCCTGGTTTGTGACTATTTTGGGAAATCTAAAGAATCCTAAGCCTTGTTGTTTTACACTTTACATGCCACAACCCACAACAGCGCACAAAACCAGGTTGACTTCGGGTTGACTTCCTCTCGTGTTCACTGTATTCACACGGCTTTGTTTACGCTCGAGGGACACCAATATGGCGGATAGCAACTGTCGTCAAGGAGTAGGTCACGTGGGTGAAAAGCAAGAATAGTGGTGAAATGTGTATGTAACCAGTGTTATTTTGCATTTCCTGTTTAAAGTCATGCCACTGCCGTATTTTATGAACTATACAGGTAGTCTAAGCTGTTATTTAACTGTATCTTTCTATTAGCCATTTTCTTTTATTTGTTTTATTCCTCTTTATTATTCGAGCTGATGTAAATTGAAGTGCAACTGTTGAGCACAGTAGAAATAATCTGTTAAAAGAATGTATAACACTGACTCAAAAAATCGTTCGTTAGTTCCAAAATAAATTAATGCTACAAGAAACCCCGAAAGTCATTGTGTCCTGTGTGGTATCCAATTCCACAGGCTACACGTGTCTTTTTGTTTGAACATAATTTGTTAAACAAGGCTCATCCCTTATAGGCTACACATGTTGTAAATCATGTCAGTTTAAGATCAGGTTCATGAACAATTGTTTGGAAGGTAGATTTTAATCAAAGACCTAGGATATAACTAATGTAACTTCTTTCCACTGTAATGATTAAGATGTTGGAGATGTAACATATTTACTGTAATGTTGATGTTTCTTTTCATAGTAATATACTGGGAATACAGGGCGGGAGGATAAGTGTAAGCCAAGTAGATGGGGAACAGGAGTGGGAGACGCAAGAATTGGGTCCAGTTTTAAAGCCCATAGTATAGAGCGTTGTGATTCGCAAACACTCTATACTATTGGCCAACCGACTGGCTCAACTGGGAACTGCAGGCGGGGTACTTTCAGAAATGCAGATCTCACCCAAAAAAGCTTGTACGGCCTTATTTCAAAGTTTGTATGCGTATGGCAGCACCAGAGACCCAAAACAACACCCCAAATCCCAGAGAAATAGTTGTTTTTATTATGTCACCTTTAAATTGTTGGTACTCTACTCCACACTGGATATCTGAAATGGCCTCTGCAAAAAGCAAATCTTTTTTTTAACTTTTTTTTGTAGCAATGCACTAGCAATGTTTTGGACTGTGCAAAAAACTAAGCACTAGAAAGAAACGGCTACATTTAAGACAGGTCTCTGACTCGCAGGCTACAGCACTACACTGTAGCCTGCTTGTAGTTTCCACATGCTGGACAGTTAAAAATGTGGTTCATCTTTTGCATATTCTCCATAAGCCTTGCAAAAGACTTCGTGCTCTCATGCAATCCCAATGAGAGCGACACAAGCTTCGTCTGAGCAAAAAAATAATAAAAAAATTACAAATAAAATTTAAAATTTCTTTTAAAAAAAACCCAGTTCCAGAATAGCATTTTATTGCAGGACATGAAGTTAAAATGAAAACTGCATTTACAGAATGAAAACTGCATTTATAGAAAGGGAAAAGGCATTGAGCTGCAGGCTAGCATACGGCACATTACAGTACGCCTCTGTAGTAAAGTATAGCTTTCTTAACACTTTAATGAGGCTCCTTTTTAGGCTAACGTTTATTATACAAGTGCATTTCAGTTCACATATCTCAGCAAATAATTGCAACACAAGCTCTGTAGAAAGGCTTCTTTGACTACATCAAATAAACCATCAATCCTCAGTTAAGGAAAGCTTGATCTCATCAACCCACTCCTTTGAAAAAAAATTAAGCAAGCTTTTAGTATACAACGCATATCCTGCACAATAGCACCGGCAAGAACACACAACAAAACAAACAAAAACAACACAGGATCAGATTGTCATTCACAAATCTGTTCAACTACACGTCCTGTGGACGGAGTTATATGTTATGCACACAGCAGTGCTGACGGTAACTTACTCTCGCTGGTTCCTTTCAAGACAACCCAGTCTACAGTACATCACGGGACAACATGTTCAAGACCAGAATTGCTTTGAATTCTTTGCAGTCTTGAAGCACAGACCTGCAAAACCTTGCTACATGTCAGTGACATTGTACTGTGCTTAGCACAGTAGGACCACAGGGAACCCACTACAATAAAGACCCATCCCTCTGAGGGACTTAATTATCTCTAGTTATAATATACATTTAGAATTAGGTTGAGGATTCTCTCACATAGTAGGGTATTTCATAAGAAAATAAACAGTAACTATGTCTATCCATTTCTAGTGGGTTGGCAAACAAAAGAAATACACATTTCCCAGAAGCAAATTCAAAATAAATAGACATTTTTCTCAATGATTTCCCTAATAATTATTTATATATTTAGATATAAATGTCTGTATATATTTTTATATGTATTATATTCTAGATGAGGCGTAAGGACTTTGGCAGTTATGGAGAGGAGAAGCGAGGAGTGGGAGGGCAGACTCCTCCCAGCCCCGCTCTGGAAATCATGGAGGTTACACACCTCGAGACAATCTGAGGAACAATAATCTAGGATCCAGCCGTCCTACTGGGCTATAGTAGCAGAATGTCTGGGGGGAGGGGGATACCGAGCCTGATGATTTGTGATTTTTAGAGACAATTTTTCAGCTCACTACTGCTGGCCGAGTTTGTGTTGTGAATAGGCCTCTGAGCAATATGATTGGTCAAAACAAGCATGAAGTGAAAGAAATGGAAAGACCCCGTTCTAAAGGCTGATTTGGGGGGACTAGAGTTATTCAGCCTGGAGGCTTATATGCCCTCACAGAGCACACAGCCGGTAGAATGAAGGTGATTGCAAGGCTGGCAATCCAAATCTCCAAAGGTCAGTTAAACACAGTAAGAGTAGAAGAGATTGGGAGGGAGGGAAACAAGCACACTAAAAATACAATTGTCATTTGGATGTTAATATTCGGATCACCCTCGAGCAACCAGACACGACGACGACGGACTGTAACTGAAGGAATTGGCGGTCCTACGGTGGGACACCCCCTGCCCCAGACCTACTGTATCTCACTCCCTCGCCTCGTCCATGGATCAAGAACCCTCTAGAACACATTCCTTCCCCACGCTCCCTTCCCCTAATAAAAATATAACTATGTCGGCTTTTGCATCGCACCCAGCCTCGTTACTCATCCCAGCAGGGCAGGTTGCCAAACAGTAAGCAGTGCACATATGACGGACCTGGGACCCGGATCAACGCTAGCATCACAAGGCGGTACGAGAGCCAAGACGGCAGTCAGAAACAAATACATTTTTTAAAATCACGTAACACACCACACCCAATGTATATAGACAACATGTGACGGCACGTAGACACAGCAGAGACAATGTATGCTGGCATTTGCTTGTGAACAGAAGGAACACAACCACCGGGGCCACAGCTGTAGAACCTAGCTTGCTTTATGCCCCTTTCATTTTGTAACCGCATCCTTCCATGTGGTGGTGGCGTCTGCGTGAATAATCGGGCCCCTGCACAACAGGAACCACCAGAGGACGTTCCTTCACCTAGTCAGGGGTTGTGGAGCATCTCCTGATACCCCCCTAGTGACACCCAGTCTGTGAACACATAGTGCAGGGCCTTCTTGGAAGACCCACGTAGAGTCCAAGTGTAGGGCTTCCATCCGTCCAGGGAGGCCGGTTGAGCCTCGGAGGCTCAAGTCTAGAGGGGGACGCGGGTGAGGCATGAGCCCCCCGGGGCGGGGTCAAGTCAAACATGAAACATTAAAGCTGAACTTCAGGGGCTCGTATGGCCACTGAGGCCTGGGATCACCGGTATGCATCTTTCAACAACCGGCGGTCTCTTTGTTGGATGCCCCCTACGCCCAGCGGCATGTTGTGAATCGCCCACATTTACATGGACAAGGTGGACAGCAAGTGTTCTGCTACAGTGACTTAAAAAAAAAACGAGAGGATCCACGACATCACTACGCACACCCCGAGAGGTAAATATTAAGATAATTTGATTCAGAACACTTTTGTGACAGACCCCCAGGGACATCAGGGGGAGCTTAGGGACCGTCAAGATCCATGTCGTCAACGTCATCAATGACCCTCAGGTGTCCCTCCTCAAGGCTCGGCCATGTGGGGGGCTCTCACCGGGGTCCCAGAGTGGGAGAGGCCACCGAGGCCGTCCCTCCAGTCCTCAACAGACTCCTGTGTGTCGAAGAACTCCTCGGAGGGCACCTCCGGGGACTGGGGCGTCTGAGCGCTGGAGTCCGCCTCGCTGCCGCTCTCTCTGAGCTCTGGCAGCGCCGGCAGAGACCCCGGCAGGCCGCAGTAGCTCTCCAGGGGGGCCAGAGTGAGCTCGGCCAGGGGGGAGCGAGGGAGGGGCCGACCCGGACCGGGTTCGGCGGCGCTTTCGCAGCTGGGAGTCTCCGGCGCGTCGGGGCCTTGCTCTGGCTCCACTTCGTGCCCGTGTTCGGGTTGTTCTTCCAGGGCTGGGAGAGCCAGGACCGAGTGACCCAGGACCGAGAGACCCAGGGCTGGGGGACCTGGGACCGAGTGGAGACCCGGGGCTGCAGTCTCCGGGTACTCTGGTGGCGAGGGGTTCCCGAAAGTCCCCTGGTCTTCAGGAGGACAGAGGCCGGGGCCGGTCATGTCCGGAGGTCGCACGGTGCCGACCGTTGGCAGGCAGGAGCCGTGGTGACAGGAGTGGGCCTCCTCGCTGCCCTGGGGGCTGACGGCAACCTTGTCGCTGAAGCTGAAGCGCGGGGAGGTGTCGGCCGTGGTGGGGGAGGAGGGTCCGGCGCTGGACACAGTGCTGGAAGGACCACTGCTGTCTGCAGGGGAGAGTGGTGGTAGTGAGGACAGAGTAGGGTGTGGTTGGTATATGGTGAGGGGGTGGAGGAGGTATACTGATCCCTTAGGGCAGGGGAGTTCTCGACGGGTGGGTCACGACCCCGACAGCAATTTGACCCCTTTAGAGCCATCTTTAGAATGAAGCCCGGGATTGAATGTTATTCCATGCCATGTATCGATGGCTTATTATTTAATTTAGCCCCAATTGTTAGCCTAGGCTAGTACACCTTTTTTGCTGTAAAATGTAAAATTGATTACTGTAAATTCTGGAAATAATTAAGAGTAAACCAGTTGAGAACCACTGCAATTTCCATTATACTCTCTGTACTACCTCAACTACCTCAGTGGTTGAGGTAGTACAGAGAGTATAATGGCAATCAAGTATCCCCTTCAGGAACTAAAGTATGTCAGAAGGTGGTTCTGTTTGCATTCCTCTACATACAGAACCGCTAACAAGATAATAATTGGAATAGCCATTGCACAAAAAATCTAAAATAGCCTTTTCAGCCTAAGTATATGCTTATGCTTTTTAAAAGTGCATCCAGTACTTAATGAAACATGTTGAAATATAGTTTGGTCAAAAGTTTGTTGTATGTTTTAAATTAATAAAATTAAATGCTTTTTGTTTGCTTGAATTTAGCAACCCGATTATTATACCCAAGTGTACCAATTGTACCCATTGATGTCTTTTGAAAAGTTTTTTTTTGTCTTTTTGAAAAAAAACAAAGTTATAAACAAAAGCCCTTCTTCGTGAACCACTGCATCGCTGAGAATCAATGCTCAACACAGTATCAAGAGATAAGGACACCAATTTGACAAGGGAACTGTCTGGCAGCCACTGTAAATCGTGCATCCCATAAATAGATAACCAACAGACACCTTAAGTGCTAGAAATAGAAACACCAAGGGAGATAGTGTGGCAAAATATCAGAACAAAAAGGCCCCGGTTGTGGAGGAGTGATGGTACTCACACCAAGCCGGCCTGTCGGACCGGGTCTTGAAGGAGGAGGAGGACAGCACTCTCTGGGGGAGGTACGAGTCCACGTTGGGCTGGCTCTGCGTGTCAAACATGGCCGACAGAGCTACAAGGGCAAAGAGCAGCCGAGAGATCCGACATGTTATAGGGACAGGAGTGATCTTTCCCAGGTGGCCGAATTCAAGTCCCTGGCACGTTTCTCCTTACCCTGGGTGGACCTGGCCTGTGAATCTCCGGCGTTCTCGCAGACTGCGGTGAGGAACTCGTTGACCTGTTTGAGCGAGAGCGAGTTGTGCAGCGTCTCCAGGGGGTAGATGGACGGCACCATGGAGCAGCCCTCGAAGCCTGCAGCAGAAGGAGGATGCGGAAGAGAGAGTTGGGGCCAAACGTGGGAACCCGTCCGGTCACGGTTAGAACTGGGCTAGCGGCCACTTGGAGCTCAGCTAATCATCCATAGTTAGTCACCCCATTCAGCCTAACCCTGCTCTCCTGCCAGCCTCATGGCGGGCTGGGTGAATTGGAGAAAGCATGCTTTAGGCTGGATAAATGTCTCAAAGCTACCCTGGGTGCTACAAGTTCCTGCAAAGTCCTGGAGCTTCTATTTCAGATGAGGCTGGTAAGTCATACAAAATCTCCTGCAGACCCCGTAGAGGTGGCAACTTTAGCTGTATAGGATGGATGTCTTCATTGTGTTTCAAAAGTGTGAGTGTGATTACCCCTTACACGCCGTTTTAGAAATCTGCCTCTTCTGACATCACAAGTGGGCGTGTCCACCTAGATGCATGCTTGATAGATTAGTCTACCAGTCTACCCAGTGGACTGTAGCAAACGTTCATCCATCTGTCATCCATCTAGGTGGACACGCCCACTTGTGATCAGAAGAGGCTGTTTCAAAACGGCTTGTAACGGCGTATCACACCTGGTGGTATAATATGTCACCTTTAAACATGGGGCGCACCTTAAAAGAACAAATACCATATTTTTTTTTTGCCAAGCTCCCCTTCTTCTAGTCAGTCCAAACAGCGGCACACACAGCACCACACAGCAGAAGTAACAGCACCACCACACAGAAGTCAAAGCTGTTCATCCACACGACGACAGAGGGCACATCACATAACTTTGAGAAAAATCAGCCACTGTTAGTTTACACCAAACGTGAAAATCAAAAACACTCGCAAATACAACTTTTTAAGAACCGCAAGAACTCAAAGAAGACGCCTTGGCTATTTTCACTTGAAAGCACATCCAGAAACAGAAATCCACATGCGTTTTTCCTATCCGAACCAGTGGAGGTGTGCCTTCAAACAATGCAACGTTAGGTGTTTGTACTCTGGAGGAAGACACATGATGCATACTAACAATGCATTTATGTATGAACCAAAGTGAATAAAGTGGAATAAATAAAAGGAGCTTATAGCCCTATGTGTCCATGGGTATTCAGCAAAGAAACAGACGTGTTTTGTTAGAGAGACTGAACTTCAATCATGCCAGTTAAAATACAAAACATCCAAAGACAGAGGGAAGTGAGGCTACTTTGAGCTGTGCAATGGCGGGCTCACCAACGGCCTCTCGCCGTTCGCCAAAGTTCCCTGGGGTTAGTATTCAAGTACAAGCTTGCATACAGCAGAACCGGGTGAAAGGATTGTCCGGCAAACGTGGAGCTCTGCTCATAGAGCCTGGCTGCACTACGCAGGCTCTTCGTTCAACCTTCCGGAGGGCGTACAGAATGAGTCAAGCATGCAGCAGCAGCATCAGGCCAAGCCGGCAGCACAAGGCGTCAGCTGCGCTCACAACAAGCCCACACCAGTCAGCAAGCAGAAGCTCCTTCATGGCTCGGAGCGAGGGAGGGAAAGAGGGAGAGAGGGAAGGAGAGAGAGGGAGGGAGTGGCCAGCGGGGGGAGGGCTGACCGTAGATATACTCTAGGGGGTCCTGGCCGGAGACGAGCCAGTTGCGGAACAGGCGCAGGTGGTAGGAGCACTGGTGAAGGTGGTGGGCTAGAGCCCCGTCCAGGCACAGGTGCCCCCCACGGCTAAGGTCAATGGAGAAGCGGTTCAACAACTGGGCCACATGGTGGTCCTCCAGGGGCTCTGAGGAAGAGGAGGGACAGGGAGGAAGGACAGAACAGTGGAGGAGGATGAGGAGGGAGAAGAGTGCAAGAAGGGGCATGAAATGGCTGAATGTGAGCTTGGGGAGGAAAGGGGGGCTGGGAGAAGGCCGTGTGTGGGAGGGAAGACAAGCAGAGCATTTGGAAGGAGGAAGGGGGGACCCAACGCAGGGTGGAGTCAATGGTGAGAGACAGGAGTGAGGGGAGAGTGGGTGGTACGACCAGGACGGTCTGCGGGCTGGGCCGAACGACTGGCGGTGTGTGTGTGTGTGTGTGTGTGTGTGTGTGTGTGTGTGTGTGTGTGTGTGTGTGATGACAACCAATAGCTTCTCTGCTGCAGGTCACACTGAAAGCCATTTGTCTCTTGACACAAATGTCCCCTATCTCCACTCAAATATGCTGTTTCAAAAGCCTTACAGAAGTCATTAACTGAACCACTCAACAGGGTTGATTCTATTCATTATAGCACCATGTTCATGAGTGTTCCAAATTTGATGTCTATCTACCACCAAATTCGGATTCAAAGTAAATGTGCCCACCACTAGAAAGCCTATGTAGCCTTTTGGGACAAGAGACAATGTACCCTGGGAAATGTTGTCTCTGAAATTACGATTTTAATTATCGACATTTTATTGGTCTACAGCATTATCACTCAGTCACCCCTTGAATTGGTGGCATACATGGCAGCTAATCATAATGTGATATGCCAATACACATAATTAATAAAATTATTCTTACTTAAAGGGGGTGGGAACTGTCACCAATCTGGCAACACTGCACACTTAGTAGTAGAAGTAATAGCGTAGTAGTATTAGTGTGGCTAATTCATTGAAGCATCCGATTCTAGCTAGCGCGACGTGCCCGGACAAAAGATGGACCGATTTCTGATCAAATAAATTTGCAAAGTCGTGTGAAAGAATTTGGGAAATGGAGACTCGGAGCATGCAGCAATCGAGAATCAGACAGCAGGTGTTTCGAAGGTACGAGCCATACAAGATGAGCATAGGAAATTTCAAGAAAAATTGACAGACAACTTTTTATATGTCCTCCATTGATCAAGCCCTTTGTGTTTATTTTGCAAACAAGCCTCTTCCGGCTCAAGCAAAGTAACTTCAGCCAACTCCTTCTGAGTGGAAGAAATGACGGATATGTGTTTGAGCCAGAATACACTGACCAGAAAATCTTACAGTATAGACCACAGCAGGCAAATGTGCAATGGCATGTTCCGACTTTTATAAATGCAGTATTACTAAACCACTATTTCCACTATAGTCTTCTCATGCACTTTCAGCGTATCATTCAATGAAATAAAAAGGATCAAGGTTAAAGAAATGGTCATTTATGCAGGACTGTCATTAATAAAGCAACATTTTCAGTGTTTACACAGCAAACTTAACCACAGCAGTCTCACAAAGATACCACTAAAATGTTCTGGCATTCAAACATAAAATACAGAACTCGGGACAAAAGTAGCTAAACTAATATTATATCTTAAACGACGTAAACGAGTTGTCATAAAGGCAGACTCAACTGGGCACGACCTGCACCTGCGCCACAATGCACCAGGGAGGTTAGTCATTCACAATTTCATACAAGTTGTGTTTGAAGTTTACTCTGAGACATTTATGCTGGTTTTACCTCCAAAGCTTGGGACACTGATCTTGGTGTAATGTAAAGTGGAAATGTCCCTTCAAACCATAATCTGCACATATTTTTCCTACCTTCATCATGGCCAATCAATATCCTCCTGTTCTGTGATGTAAACATATGCTTTGGATAGCTCAGCAGGCAACACACATTGCTTTATTGGAAGCATCTAGACTCTTTAAGTTTAGCCTCAGGTGTAACATTGACCTTAAATATCTGTTTTGGGTCAGACTTTAAAAAATGTATCCATATTATATGATCATCAAAAAGTGGTGAATCCCATCTGACCCCATCTGACTAAGAATGATAACACTGCTAATGGCAAACCAAAAGGTAGAACCAGAAGGAAGGAGTGGGAAGCCTTTCGCCGGAGTTAGGGTTAGTTTATCCCAAACCCTGGAACCACGCAGTCACAACATGAGCATGAAACAATGTCTTCAAAGTGCAATCTCGTGGTTAGGTGAGAGACGCCTGTGTTCTCAATATGGACGATGGATATAAAATAAGAAATATACATCACGACCTGTCTGGTATTATCTCTCGCCAGCCACATCCAGGAAAAGCAATCTAGACATTTTAAATAAATAAAATAAAAACTATTCAGTGGCAATTCTGATTTATTTTTTCCAAGAAAGGTGAAAACAAAATCCCAGATAGCTAACATGATTTAAACATCCTTCCCATCGTTTCGAATCTTGTAATTTCAACATGTATGTATATTTGTGCTGAAAAGGTTCACTAACTCTTCATGAAGTTTAAAACACACAACAAAAAAAACAAGGAACCAAGTGCCATTCAAGACAGACACTGAGTTAATGGGACAAACAATGCTTTAACCCTTTCTCTGTCAGCAAAGATTGAGCCAACATTTCCCTTTTTAACACTTATTTCGCTTTCAAATCTCGTTTTGATATGCATTGTTGATGCATCTCAAAACAGGCCGCAGTATAACTGGAGACTTGGGGACCTAACGTAAACAGGGGAAGGGTTAAACATTTCGCTGTTGATGATGTTCTTGACAAATGGACTCCATTCCATCATCACCCAAGACGACTTTTGATGGTGTTAACATGTGTGTATATTTGTATATACATACATGCACTCACTGAGAGATTTCAATCGTTGGGGGTGATGGGGACAGATTTAAAACAGCCCTGATGAAGGATGTGAAACAGGGTTCCCACCTGCAGACCCCTACGCTCTGACCTACTGTGGTAATGCTGTCCTGAAATAAGGGGGAAGCTCATTGAGGTCATGCATATGTTTAGATTACATTAGTTTGGAGATCGTTTGAACCAAAAATATAAATCATGATTAAAATCTGGTTAATTGCATAGCCCTAGTAAGGTGTGCCATCTTGGGGAGGTCAGGTCATTCAGACCGTAAGAATATAGATCTGATCAACTTTTAGAGCAGGCAAGTTCCTGTGAGCACGCTGTTTTAAAGAACCCAGTGCCGACCTTTTTAGTGAGAGTTTCTGATTTACTTGTAGTCGTGATAATCAACAGGGTATAAGTTAGGGTTATATAGTTTAAAGGTCCCATATTATACCACCAGGCGTGAGTGTGTTTAGCCATTATACAGTAAGCCGTTTTAGAATTCGGCCTCTTCTGACATCACAAGTGGGCGTGTCCACCAAGATGTGCGCTGGATAGATCAGTCTACCAGCCTACCCAGAGGACTGTAGCAAACGTTGCTCATCTATCCATCATACATCTAGGTGGACACGCCCACTTGTGATGTAAGAAGAGGCATGTTTTCCAAACGGCTTTTAACGGCTAATCCCACTCACACCTGGTGGTATGACACGTCACCTTTAATATAATATCGCTATCGGAGGTTAGATCAAATAATAGAATAGCTGTTAGACGCATGCAGAGAAAACGCACTGAGCCCTATCCCGGGGTGGAAAAGCCTCCGGAGAAGCATCAGTCTGCGTCGATACGCTCCAGAGCTGAGTGGGAACCCCGAGTTCAAATGGGAATGTGAGGCGATGCTAAAGGAGTGAGGTCCAAACCAATGGGCAGGCTACATATTATTTTTTTTTGCAATATTTTGAAATCTAAAAATAATGAGATCATTATAAATGGAAACTGGAAACTATTGAAGGGTGTTGGGCCATGATGGAAACCGTGAGAAGCAAAAATGTAAACGCTTTGCAAAAGAAAAACCAAATGTATTTGAGTCATGCAAGACACAAGGGAGGTGAGGAAGTGGAAATAGACTTGAAAAAAAGGGCAGACATACCATTAGTCGGATACTGTGCAAACGACACAGAAAATCGTTTTACTGCCGGCATAGAGAACAACTCTGAGGAAATAAAAAACGCTAATGTTACCGTAAAACCTGAGTTACTGGTAAAAAAAATATCCCAATCAGAAAGTATTTCCTCTCATATGTGGAACATGGATTCAACTAAAATAAGCCTTTAGAAAAATGAAAAAATAAGCAAAAAAAGGTGGGTTGCTGGATTTTGGTGCTATAGTATCCATGGTGATATGTGTCATTAGTTAGTAGGCCCTGACTTGCACTGCATTCTCAGGACTGGACTTTGATTGAATATCTTTCAAGACAGGAAGGGATGAAATGATTTCAAGAAGGGAGATGAAGAACGACGGATGAGGAAAAAGTGAGCAAACACAACCAGGGTTTGAAGACAAGCCTCCGCGCCCCCCCCCTGCCTTCCTTTTGCCCCCCTGCTTGAGTTCAAACCATGGAGAGCTGGGATGGGAGTGATGGGAGCTATGGACGCAGCTAATGGGTAAAGGACATTAAGGCTCTTTTGCCATGGACTGTTAAAGACAGACAACGATGGATACAATGTCATCCAGAGGATGATTCCCAGTTTAGGCTGGAACATCTCCCAGTGATTAGGTTCCACCAACGCATACAAAGAAAAGGGGAGAACAAATCAAATAAAAACAAGAACAACCAAACCATTCATGTACAGATCAGCCAATAACGAGGCCACTTTGCCCTTTTTGACAGGTCAATATTCATATAAATTACGATAACGGCAAGGTGGCTGAAGAGCTCCACCTACGATTTGTCTTAAACCTCTTGATTCCATCAAATTAGAAACAAGATGGAGGATGAAATAACAACACCAAGATGAGAGGCGGCACTCTGAGTAAGAACATGGTGGCTGGGAGAAGACAAACACTACAGTGACACCCAGTGGATGGTGACTGAGGGGACAAACACTACAGTGACACCCAGTGGATGGTGGCTGTGAGGGGACAAACACTACAGTGACACCCAGTGGATGGTGGCTGTGAGGGGACAAACACTACAGTGACATCCAGTGGATGGTGGCTGTGAGGGGACAAACACTACAGTGACATCCAGTGGATGGTGGCTGTGAGGGGACAAACACTACAGTAATATCTAATGGACAATGACAGACACCACGGAAGGAACTGCACATAGAGTTTGTGGCACTACAGGCACATCTGTTGAGTTATCATTTTTAGTTGTTATAGATGTACAAAGATATCAATGAATATAATAAAAAAATGTGTTTTTATTGTAGGGCGTACTAGTTCCGTACTGACATTGTTCTTCCGCACACAGGAACATTTTACTTATACTGATGAAAATCTAAAATATTATATATTATTCAAGGAATTTT
>OOFH01092600.1:0-18398 GCA_900323355.1 Merlangius merlangus
CTCATATCAGAGAAGGGCAAGTACAAACTTAATTATTCATGGGTTGATGATTCAAAACAGAAAAGCGATGGCGTCACTCAATCTCATTGTTTACCGGGCTTGCTGAGAGGCCCAGGCTTTTATGTATAATTTACAGAACTAGCACGTTGTAGCCGTTTGCTGCTCATAGCTGAATAACAGATGTCCCGTCCCGTAGCTTGCTTTCTGCATGACAGGCCGGGGGGAGGGGAGGGGGGAGTGCGCATGACTGAACAGTAAGCAGGAACCCCGTGTGGTCGGTGTTTCTCTTCCCATCGTTGAGGTAGTGTAGGGAATATTTAGAGATGGCATCACGGTGTATGACATCATCCGTCAGCCACGAGCACATGAGTTATCGTCAAGCCAACGCTCCCATCACCCTGTTCCCGCCTTCCCGTCCAACGTATCGCTGACCCGGGAGCACCCTTTCCCCCCTGGGGAGAACGGTTCGTAGTGGTCTCCCCTGTAAGAGGAAGGGCCTTTAGTGGTTTTTGGGCTTATGGAAAGGATTCAATGTTTGGATCTCTGTGCAGCCAGCCAGCTGAGAGTATCATGACCCCGCCTCGGCTGAGAGGGTGAGCCCCCCCCCGTCCACCGAGAGCCTGGCAGTACGAAGGGGCTGTGTAGCCGGGGGGGCTGGCGCTTAGGCCCTCGGTCCTTGCGTAACAACATCCCCCTCGCTAACATGCATAAGGAACGGATGGCTTATACCCCCCCCTCTCCCTCTCTCCGTCTCCCCGGAACGCAGGCTCCTTGTCCCCCGGCTCCCACTTCTTGGGCCGCTTCCAGGACCGCATGGTCTGGATAATGATCCTGGAGCGCGGCTACGGCTACTGCACCGTCAACATCAAGGTAGGGAGCGCGGCGTACCGGCCGGGGGTCGTGCCCCGAGACACACGGTCGATTGCACTCATTCTTCGGGAGAATCGGTGCATGCGAGCGCACTGTGACGATGACGCTGATCTGCTCTGTGATCGGCTCCAGGGTCTGGAGCTGCAAGAGACCTCGTGCCACACGGTGGAGGCCCGGCGTGTGGACGAGGTGTTCGAGGGCGCCTTCGAGAAGACAGAGCGGTTGGGCTTCACCCAGAGTCTGAACCAGCACTGGGGCAATGCCCTGATCCCCTGCGCCGCCCTCCCCGTCCGGGTGTACTCCGACGCCCGCAACGTGCTCTCCGGCATCATCGACTCCCACGATAACCTGAGGAAGCTCCAGGACGACTTCCTGAAGGCGCTGGTGTTCCTGCTGCTGCGCCACTGTGTGGAGAAGCGACGAGGCTTCGCCTGGAGTACTGAGGAGGGGCCCGGCGTCGGGGGCCGGAAGTCCCAGTCCTCCCAGCCCGCCCAGTCCACGGGCAATCAGCGCGTGGAGACGGTCATAGTGGAGTCCAACGTGTCCTCTCTGAAGCTGAGGCAGGACAGCTCCAGCCTGACCTCCTTTGGAGACTGGTCGGATGAAGACGACTTGTTCGGGCCCCAACAGGCCAGGCGGACGGTGGCCCTGGTGAGCACGGAGGCCCAGCCGGGTCAGGCCCCGCTGCCGACTGGACCCTCCCTGCCGGGCTCTGTGGAGATGGACAGTCTGTTTGAGAACATGGCCCTCTCAGCCCTGCAGCCACTGCAGCCCCTGGGCCTGGGACTGGGGCTGCCGGCGGTGGACAAGGGCCCGGGGGCCAAGGTCTTTGCCGAGAGCTCCGGCTCCCTCCCTCCCCTCCATTTCAGCTGCCCCGTGTCAGAGGTGTTCAACCTGCCCACGGGCTGGAGGACCGCCCCTCTGCTGCCGTCCCGTCTGCAGCAGCTCCGGCACCTCTTCCCCGAGGAGTGGTTCCGGTTCAGCCTGGGACGGTTTGCCAAGGCGGCGCAGGGCGTGGCCGGCGACGACCAGACCAAGGCCCTGCAGGAGGACCGGGTCCTGAGGGAGCTGCACGCCCTGGCGGCCCTGTCCTGCGCGGTGTCCCTGGGCGCCGAGGCCTCCTTCACCAGCCCCAGCTACGTGTACCGCCTCTACTGCGGAGACGTGCCCTGGACGGACGGCCTGGACTGGCTCTCGGCCAGGAAGGACCTTTATCACCTCACTCTCAAGGCGTTCAGGTGGGGAAAGGCTTGCTGTATTTTAAACACTTTGCCAAAATCCTTTTTAGTATCCCACATTCATTCATTTTTTGGTGTCTTTGTCCGCAGGTTTGGTTTTAAGCTGCTCTTTGATCAGGCCAGCCTGGGGCCCGTGGAAAGCCCTGAGGAATTGTTCAGCACCTTGGAAGAATATGAAAGGGATTGGTACATCGGTCTGGGAGCGGAGCGAGGCTGGCACGACAGCGTCCTTCAGGAGAAGCCCTACCTCTTCTCTCTAGGACATGACCTCACAATGGTAACCAAACAACCCTGTCAGCCATTCTCGCTTCTCTCCCGGCGGTGTGTAGAAGCATTGTAGGCATTTCTATGCTCACTTGGTAAACACTGCTTCCCCAGTTCAGTCAGAGACTTAAAGCAGACAGCAGAGGGCACCTAACAATGCAGGGAGAATAGTTGCGTGTACGGTGGGGGTTTTTGGCCAATCTGACATCCTATACAAGATTGACATTTTCCCAAGGTCCATGCGATAAATAATTGTAGAATTTTCCAAATAGTTGTATAAGCACATTTTTTTTTATCATTTTACTTCCGGCAGCATTCAACCTATACCTGGATGGGCCCCAATTGGGTTCATTATTGTGTGTATTTTCATTTCCATTTTCCTTTCACACATTCTGCTCTATTGATCATTGTTGCTTTACTCTGTGCCTGTGCTCACCTCGAAAGCCAAACTTGCTTTCGCCGACAAAGAGCGGGGCTCCTGCTGCCGCGGTGGCAAGGGGTTCACAGCGTACCAAAGTCAGACGGTGTGCTCCTGTGTGCAGGGTACCTACACGGGCCGGGTGCTGTCGCTGCAGGACCAGCTGGTGCAGCTGGGGCGTCTGAACGGCGAGGGGGTTCGCGGCCAGTGGGCCAACCTCTCCTGGGAGCTGCTGTACGCCACCAACGACGACGAGGAGCGCTACAGCATCCAGGCCCACCCCGTCATGCTGAGGAACCTCACGGTGCAGGCGGCCGACCCCCCCCTGGGGTACCCCATCTACTCGTCTGCCCCGCTGCACCTCCCCTGCCTGTAATCCCCACCCCTGCGCCCCTCCCGCTGCTGCCCACCTACACCAACACATCACCCTTCATCCCCGCATCGCTGTGTACAGAAGCAACTGTCTGGTCTCAAGAAGGAGCAGTTGAAAGGAAGGTACAAAAATACACACTACTTAGAAGAAATCGAAGCTAAAAAGATGTGTTTTTAGATGTTGTATGACATGGTTTAAAAAGGTTTCCAGATTGTGAAGGCCTCTGGATGGCCGTCACAACCCGCATCGCAAGAGTGATTGGAGTCGCCCTCCTGCTGAAGACAAGGAAGGGAAACGCACAACATTTGACTGACGCTAACTTGCCCATTTAAAGTGTAATCCAAGTCTAAAGTCTAAGCCTTAAGTGGATTAGTTATGACCTGTAACTCCAGTTCAGTCGTAGGCTCTGCCTACGACTGAATAATTGTCTACGCTCCGTTGAACGGTGGTCTCAGAGCAGCTTCTCATCATGTTGTTTTGATGCCGGTGTGCCAATATACATTAACTATCATTAATCTTTGGCAAGTCCTTATCCAATAATGCATTAAGCACAGCGCCCAGGTCAGCCTATGGCCTTGAAAGACAGACTGGCATCAACACTATTCTGGTAGAAAGATATCAATATCGATTTGAGAGTTGAGGAAGCAAAGCACATACCCAGCCGTCTTTGCTTTTAAATCATGTATCAATGCCAAGGATGGGTATCCAAGAAAAGCACAAACATTTGTATTTAGTTATTTTTAAGTATTTCTTTGCTTCCAAGAAATGAGCCTGCTAGCCCAGATTGAGACACGTTTCATACGCTTCTCAGAACTTCAGGTCTACCATTAGATGTCCACTCAAAAGGGACATCATTCTTTTGCTGTACGTAGGAAATGTTCAACTCAAGGCTGTGCCTTGTTTTTTTTGTAACGTCATATGTAATGTGCTTATAGTAATACTTGCCGTTCTGTTTACAGTTTACTTGTTTACAACCCTAGAATGAAGTTATTTGGATTTCCCATGGTTTGTTGTATATACGGTTGGTTTTACCTGTGTAAATGTATATACTTCTAATAAAATGGCTTGATAAACCCTACCTTGAGTCAATAAAAAATAGTTTTCTTAGGATGATAAGGATGACATAGATGTCAACACGTTGCCCATGATTGAGTTTGTCACTGAAGTCTTTATTAGGATCTTTCAGTGACTGGAAAACTTTTCGTTTAGCTATACACCGGAAGTCTGCAGAGCTTCCTTCAGTGAAACTCTTATTGAAAACTTTCAATAACTTGATATTTTGGTTGAATGAAGGACCTTGATGGCCTGTCCCCATTATCTAGGGCTGGCTTTTAGTAATGCAACTGAATCTCTTTTTCGCTTCATTGTCCGATTTCGGTTGTTTGGGACAAAACAGTGCATCCTACAAAAGAGGGAAAAAAGATGTGCAAGATTCCAGCAATTCTATATAACATTTTGCCAAACGAAACGTCTTCAGGGTGTTTGATTGTAGTCCATCATTATAATCTCTTCTGGATAAAAGAGGAGAATGAATCGGTAAACCAGCTATTGTGCGTATAACTAAGCAATAGCAAACGAAAGGGAGTCCTGTTCTCCCGAATATCAGCACGGCTGTAGGTACAAAAAAGCAGTGATGATTTTCAGTATAATAGTACGACCTTGATTGTGATATTGCTTTTTATACAACAGTAGGTTCCGACCAGGTAATTTGATTGGACACGAGGCATGACCCCTATACAGTACAACAGAGACTTTTAACTACCGCATGTATCCCTTGGCTGTACAGATTTTTCTAATTAACCTATATTAGCCTTCATAACCATCGAAAGCTGTGATGGATCGTCATTGTAGTCCTCTGTGGTTTCGGGGCTAGGTGTGACTGAGAGTGGTAAATGTTCAACGCGTGGTTTATTCAGAGAGGTAAACGGATGTGGAGAGGGTCCATAGAGCATCTCCAGGTAAACCTGCAGTCTGTGTGCAGGATGGTGAAGGAGCCCCGACTACAGTGTCTGACTTATCGTGTTGACCTCTCCATGTGCAGAGACAGAAGCTATTCTGAGATCGGGTTAGCGCCACACATATGTGGTCTAATGAGGTGCTGATGTTGGCTTTAACATTGTGTGGTCTAAATAAGGCATAGAATAGCAAGACGGTAGAAACGATAAGACAGTCGGGTAGGGAACAAAACAGTGCGTATAACACAGTGAATACAATGCAGTAGGAACAAGATAGTAGTAGGTACAAAACTTTATGTACAAGAGTACAGTACCACAAGCCGTTTATTAGTTAAGGGTTATAAGCGACCAAAGATAATTTGCTTTTTGAATCATTTCTTTGGCTCCACAAACACAAACAATAAGGCGCCTGGGCTGGGACTGGAAGGTTGCCAAGCAACACAAACACTTCCCAGCTTGTTAATTGCGTGTGTGTGCGTGGCCTAAATTTGTATTAAATCCGCCACGAGCGGAATGTTAATTAAACATAGGCGGACTATTGGCTCAAGGTGAACCAGCTTGCAAATATTCTCCCCAAATACCTTTACATTAACTGCATCTAGAAGTAGGCCTAGGCTTAATATTTGTATACGACCGCATGCGTGGGATTGTTGCCCAGATGTTATATGAACGAGCTTCGTATTCAATAATGCAGATTCATTCTTTTTTCTTCTGCATGCCATGTACCCAAATAGTATAGATTTTTTCCGTATTTCCATGGGAATCTCAACAGTCTGTTGAGATTCACAGTTGACTGTTCAGCATTTTTCCCAGCATATCAGCCTCAATGACCAGGCCAGCATGCAGCTGGGTTTTATCCCTATGGTCCGAGTCAAGCCCCACCCATCTTTAAAAAATGATGCAAGGCCACGAACAGCACTATACAACCTGTGTTTATATGCGGGCAGTACGGCAGGTAAGGTCAAACATGAACCATTAAGCGGCAAACATTAATGGTTTTAGTGTTTAATAAACCAGACCTTTAAACCTTCTCTGATCGATGCAATGCTCTCAGAATTTCGAAACTGCAACTTTAATTTGATAAAACAAAAAAGCATATTTCAGAATGTCAGAGAATGTGAATTTGTAATTTTAGAATGATTTCCCTGCATGTGGCGTTATTTAACTTTTCATGAAAAATACGGATGCTGAGACGAATAGGGATTCACAATACAGCCAACATAGTTATTTGTGTCACTGAAATGGCGAGGGAAAAATCCCTTAGCCATTTAAGGATGTGTGCCTTAGGTTTAAAATTAACTTGTGTACAAGTGAAAATAATTACATTTGTGAAGAAAATCAATTCTGTAATTCAGTTCATTGATCAAGCAATCGGTATTAAAAAGAAACCAAAAAAACTTGCTGCATGAATAGGAAAGGAGTGTCTTTATGATAGTAAATAACTCAAATTCAGAATAACTACCGTTGCTGTTGGAAGAACTGTACTCATATTGTAGAATTTATCACTAAGGGCTTTCTTAGGATTATCCCAATTTCAGCTACAAAGGGCCTCCGGTGAAGAGCTCTGATTCTTTCAATCAGTTAAAGGACCTTGACGTCCCCGTCTCAATATCCAGGGCAGGCTTTTCGAGACGCCACTAAAGCACTTTCCCTCTTCATTGTCGCTCCTCAGTTGGCCTTTGGTTTTGCAAAGTGCAAGCGGTCTGCATCCTGCAAAATAAATTCACAAATGATGCCCCCAAAATATTTACCAGAAAGGAAACCATTGTGCTACATTGTAAGTCCATCATTATAACATATATCTATGTATCTATATAGATGTACAAATTAATTCCTGGCGGACAGCAGAAGACTCCTTATTGAGGCAAGGTGAACAAGCATTCAAAGATTTTCACAAAATACCTCTCTAAGAGCTGCATCTAGGAGTAATATTTTGGCCGACTATTGTATACGTGTGACAGCTCCTACTGGATTTGTGGAGGCAAGTTTGTTACTCGTAACCCTTTTACAACTGAAGTAGATTTTGTATTTATTTTGTCCCAGACAATCCAACTTGGGGATGGTTTTCGAGGGACAATAAAAACGCCTTTGACCTGTGACCTTTCTGCAGACCATCAGTCGTGGCTGTCCAGCATAGGCCATCAGACACAGTGTGCAGGCCTCATGGCCACTGGGAGACAGCCGTGTACACCATCATTCGCTTTACTCCCATTGCGTCTCAAGTGAATGCACCTTCATGCAGCAACCCCTTCCTATTCGCAGCAGACTAGGGCCAGGTCACCAACAGCTGAGCACAATGTTTTCCACACCGCTCTGAACAATGTCTGCCTGGCTCCCCTGTGCCCAGCCCCATCCCAGAGTTCACATTCATCATAATTTATGCTGCACTTGCAGGATACCATTTAATAATACTAAAATATTGGAGGGACAAACTGAGTGGGTTGCGTTGTTATTGTTAGGGGTACCTACCAAACCGGCTTTGAAATTTTGCACTATTTTTCTGCCAAGCATAGCGCTGAAGAACCACGCCCATGTAGGGGCGTACTGCCACAGGTAGCAAAAGACAAGGACCGGCTGGTCGGATATCCACATCTCCTTGGCCTGGTTGGCCATGCCCACGAGGATCCACCGCACACAGCGGCTCGTACTCATCTTGTGCTGCTGGTCCTGTCCTTGGGCCATCGTCTTACGGAAGGAAAAGGGTAGAAAAGTATTACAAAGGCTTTGTGTTCAAGCTCTTTATTGGAAATTATTGCTACAACTTCTTTTCCTGAAGGATAATTTTATATTTTAGCCCCTTATTCGGCCAGCTTCACCATTACTATATTTGGATTTTATTCAAATAAAATAATCTGAAGATATGTAGATTTTTTAAACAACACAAATTGGGTATCATCAAAGTCGAAATATATGGACGCCAAAATATTGTCCATATGGCACAGCCTCAAACCCCATTACATAATTACCTTGTCGACCTCTTCTGTGAAGCAATTGTCGACGATCTTTGACTGCACAGGCCCCGGACACACGGTGCTTATGAGTATTTTCGGATAGTCCGTCAGCTCAGAGCGAAGGCAGTTGAAGAAGCCCTGCGGACACACAGTCAACAATTAAGGAGATGTGAGACAAAGCTGACGTGAACGAGAGCTAGGATCTTTCGAGCCCTACCTGGGTCTGCCCCAGGTCTGTCCTGTTGGGTCTGGTTCTCCCCTAAGAGAGTGTCTCCTTCCGCTCCCTGGTGGAGACGAATACCGACTGGTATACTGGCTGAACCCGACTGGTAGCAGGGTCCATGTAGCATGGCAATACGATTAAAACATATTGGTGTTGGCTGCCATGTTGATTAGTGGTTATCAATATGATCCCTTCCTACTTGTAGAGCTGCTGTACACGCACACATGACCTTCTGCCTCCCTCCACAGTGGAGGTCTACACCAAACCAGGGTCCAGTCAGTTTAAACGGTCTAGTACTACCGTTTAAAACTGAGAGTAAAAACGCCTTTACATGGGCTAACAAGAAGGGACAAAAAAAACAAGAATCATTCAGCTCAATATTCACAACCCAAACTGCTATGTTCAGATACCTGGAGAGCATGTTTGCTGGCTGAATATCCTCCTCTCAGGGGAGCCCCGATGATGCCAGCCACGCTGCTAACAGTCACAACACTCCCCGTTCCTCGCTGCATCATGTGAGGCAGGACTTGTTTGGTGAGGGAGACGGTGCCGAGGAAGTTGAGCTCCATCAAGGCATCATAAACGTCATCACTGGTCTCCAAGCACAGAGACCGCTGGCTACGGCCCCCGTTATTAATCAGGATATCGATCTGAAAAGTTATGACCTTAGTTATGACACCATTTTTAAACTTTAATTTAAAAGTGATCAAGCTGTCAAGTGATCACCGATTGTGTGCGGAAGGACCCTGAATTGCACGACAGCTTACATTGCCAAAGTGCTGGATAGCTGCGTTCGTTTTAGACTTGAAGGATTTTCTTTCCAGCAAATCCAGTTGAAGAACAAGAACATCCTCCTCTTGTACATGCGAACACTCTTATATAATAACGGAGAATAATGTCAGTCATACATTGTATGCATCCTTATGTGTGTGACCTCAAGTCACAAGGATCAAGGAGCGATGTAGCCCATGTTCTATCACAAGTCACTGACTTGTGATAGGAAAATTGGCTGCAGCGGGCGATTATAACAAAAAGGGAAAGGTTTAAGGTAAGGTCTCTCACCCATACACCGTTGTTTCACTCTATTAAGCTCATCCACACGACGGGCCGAAAGAATGAGCCGAGAGCCACACTTTGCCAGTTGATACGCCAATTCCTCTCCTATCCCACTGGATGCTCCAGTGATCCAGACCACCAAGCCTTTTAATTCGGTTTCTGAGGGTCATGTGTTAAAATAGTAATATGTGAAAAACAACTACTACTCAAATTTAAGTGTTGGTAGTTTGTATTAGATCTCATTGAAGTTTATTTAGTTTAACGGTTTATACGATTGGCATCAGCTGATTCAATTGTACTCCAGAAAACAATACGATTTAAAAAATGTTTCATCAGTTGTTAAATGCGTTTACTACGTTGTAGTAAGTACGTATGCTACGTTATTCAACATAAAATCAAATGTATAACACAATAATAAATAATGCAATACAATATATAATAAAGTAAATTCAAACGGTGGGCAATGTTTATAATAGTAAATGAAATAAAACAAGATGTAACGTGAACTTATCATACCTGGTCTCCGGCCAAACATGCGTGCCCAGAGTAAAGTGAAGTCAGCATCAGCAAAAATGAAGCGCAAAGTTTGAATTAGTGCGTAAAGTGGAATTAAGTACCAGAGCGCCAAGATAATACAACAGTCCATAATTAGCGAAGATAATAAAGAATATCCTGCTTTGTGGAACCAGATCCCTAGTGGCGTGCCGTGACCTCTGACCACGACGTCACTTCCTGTTTATTAAGCTCTAGATCTAGAGCAGCGTTCACATGTTCCAATAAATCGTCAACTTTTAGGTATGTAAAAAACATTTATCAGACACAATCAAAATCCTTAATGACGTAGTCAAGCACATATTGATAATTTACCCAAATAAGTGATCGACTGATTCATTGATTGATTGATAATAGGCTACTTTAATAATCCCAGGGGGAAATTATTTTTGTCACGAACTCCAGATATACATACATATATATATATATATATATATATATATATATACACATACACATACATATATATATATACATACATACACACATACATATATACACATACATACATACATACATACATACATTCATAAATAAAAGACAGCACTGTGCAAAAGTATTGTACAGTATTGTGCAAAAAGTGCAAGAATTATAGTCCTTGTTTGTTGAGGTCAGAGATTACAGAGAGGGGGTGTCTGACTTTCTAAGGGAGGCGTTGTAAAGTTTAATGGCCACAGGCAGGAATGATTTCCTGTGGCGCTCTGTGGTGCATCTGGGTGAGAGGAATCTTCTGCTGAAGGTGCTCCTCTGCTGGGCCAGTGTGTCATAGAGAGGGTGTGAGACATTGTCCAAGATGGACTGAAGCCTGGACAGATGGCTTTTCCCAAAATATACTGTTCAATTTGAATATTCGAAAATGATTCAGATTCTACTTTATTGTCCACACCAAGATTTTTTTTAAATTTGTCGAATCTGTTATGTAAGCCTTTCTTTTGTATTATAGGTATATGCATAATTAAATGACTGATGTTTTTAGGGCAAATTATTTCATAAAAATATATCATATAGGCCTTTATGTTATTGTTCCACTAATCCATGTATTTATCATCAAAATACAGTGCGTTCCAAAAAAATCAAATTATAATAATGTTTGCAACCATGGTATGATGTGTTAAGAATAAAAGCCATTTACAACACAATTTACGTCAATTTTGTGGTTATTTTGTTGGTCAGACCTGCCATAATTAATTGTCCAGAACTGCAAAGGAATTTGCTGTTCACCAAATGCACTGAATTTGTCGTTCTACAGTTAGTCACCAAAGTATAAGGGTTATCCATATATCATGGTGAAAACCTTTTCCTCTTGCCATTAAATAATAGCTTTTAAGAGATCTCAATGAAGAGCCCTGAGCTTTTTCAATAACTTTATTTTGGTAAAAATAACCTTGAGGTCGCCATCTCAATATCCAGGGCCGGCTCCTTGGAATGCAACTAAACGATTTTCCTCTTGTTTTTTCCATTGCAACTTCTTTGTTTTCGATAGTCGGTCTGCATCTTGCAAAATAAAATTGTAGAAGATTCCCTTCTCAATTTTCAATATTTTTTTGAAAATTTGGCATAATGTGAGGCCATACATCGTTTGGCATGGTTCTTCCTATTCTTTAATTTTTTTTGTTATTTTGATCTCCTTTTAGACATGTAATTTTTGTATCAGTAAAATAAGAAAATTATCTCTTCCCTCGTCGACGATTACCCTATATTTTGGCAATATATGGCCTACTGATTAAGCATTTTAAGATCGGGTGTAATATGGGGGCCGTCAGACTGGATGACCCCTGAGAGACTTTTGAGAGGGGCTGCTGCATGGCTCACCATTGATCTCACAAAGGTGTCCGGAAGTTAACCATTTTTAGGTTAATCCCTTTTATCCGTACACCAAACTCATTAAGGTAGAACATCATCACATAACAACACTGATCCATCCGTGGGTTTAATTTACATTTCTGTAATGTTATTACGTAGCGTTGCCCGGACAACACAATACACGAAGACTGCAGAACAGGGCTGAGAGCTCGATGGGGATGATGTCATGTTTTGAAGTACGCAACCGGTAACATCCGGGGCTCTGTGTCTGCGCGTCCCCGTCAGCTAGCTAGCGGGCTGTCAAGCTGTCAAGTGGAGAGGCTGGGGCTAGCGTTCTGCTTCTCTCTGTTTGGCGACAACAGCTCCGGCCAAAAACTTGATCAGATAACCAGTTAGGCTATACCTTAAATTAACAGCCGAGATAAGTAATGCATCCCTGGCTCACACAGAACAGGGAGTTCCGCACTTTCACACATTACATGCACTGCATCTGAGAGACGTTTGCTAGCTAACTAGCAAGCTAGCTTAGCTAACCCCTCATCTCTTCGGTCAACCCTGTTTGGTATCTGCGACTAGTCGTTCCTCTGAACCGCCACAATTTCCGTTGCTGTAACCCGATTGTTCGGATATTTGGTAAGTCATCCACGTGAATGAATGCGTATTTTTTTTCGTAATCTGAAGTATCGGTGTGAAGCGAGCCCTCCTTGGATAGCCTTAGCTAGCACTAAGCTAACCCAGCAGGCCGTGGCTCTCCTTGCCTTTGGACTGAAAGGTGGAGAGGCCTCTTAAAGTTAGCCCGTCGGGGACAAGGGTCAAGGCCTCACAGTGAGTCGGGCTCAGTTTGGTTATGTTCTCAAGGCAGTTACTATCCAAAATAGCATCCGTGGTATTTACAACCAACGCGTAAACCTTCTCCGTCGCACGTCCAGTTACTCAACTAGTTTTAATGACCAACACTCACAATTGTATTTGTTTTAAACTAACCTGTCAGTGGATCAGAGATCATGTACGTGTGCTAAACTTAATTGGGTGTTATCTGGTGATGCGTTTAGAATAACAATCGTTATTCTCGATGCAGTATCGTGCAAGGGTCAAAGGCCGTCTGCTTTAATAGTTAAGCTAGCAGTCAGTGTTCCAATATGCAGCCAAATATGAACCCAACTCTACTATTTTTAGACTGGAGCAGGGTGGCTGAACTGAGCTCCAAGATGCTAATCTTTTTACCATAAAAGGATGACTGAACTCTTATATATTGTTGTCAATGTATTTCGGGAAATGGCATTATTGCCGATATAATTCTGTAATATAATGACTTCATGTAAGGCAACTTGTGGCTGACTGTAAGCATCACGTGTCAGTTTTGTCTCTTACTTAAAAGTAGTTTATTTCGTGTTTTTAATGTTTTATAGGTTACAAAAAGGATATAATGGGGGCATTTTTGGACAAGCCAAAGATGGAAAAGCACAATGCTCACGGTAATGGCAACAGCCTGACCTATGGACTCAGCAGTATGCAGGGGTGGAGGGTGGAAATGGAGGACGCGCACACAGCCGTCGTTGGCCTTGCCAACGGTCTGGATCTGTGGTCCTTCTTTGCCGTTTATGATGGGCATGCCGGCTCCCAGGTGGCCAAGTACTGCTGTGAGCACCTGCTGGAGCATATTACCAGCAACCCAGACTTCCAGAGCGCCCTGGATGAGAACCCCTCTGTAGAGAGTGTGAAAAGCGGCATCAGAACCGGCTTCCTGCAGATCGACGAGCACATGAGGAGCATCTCGGAGAAGAAGAACGGCGTGGACCGCAGCGGCTCGACCGCGGTGGGCGTGATGATATCCCCGGGCCACGTCTACTTCATCAACTGCGGCGACTCTCGGGGCCTCCTCAGCCGGGGGGGAGCAGTGCACTTCTTCACACAGGATCACAAGCCCAGCAACCCCCTGGAGAAGGAGCGCATCCAGAACGCCGGCGGCTCGGTCATGATCCAGCGAGTGAACGGTTCCTTGGCGGTGTCCCGGGCGCTGGGAGACTTCGACTACAAGTGTGTGCACGGGAAGGGTCCGACGGAGCAGCTGGTCTCCCCGGAGCCCGAGGTGTACGCCATAGAGCGGTGCGAGAGTGACGACGAGTTCATTGTGCTGGCGTGCGATGGCATCTGGGACGTCATGGCCAACGAGGAACTTTGCGAGTTCGTCAGATCCCGGCTAGAGGTCACAGACGACCTTGAGAGAGTCTGCAATGAAATCGTTGACACCTGCTTGTACAAGGTATTGTGGACCCCCAACTTAACAAAATGGGGGCTTTTATGAAATCGAAATACAACTGTCTGAAAAACCTTGAAAAATCATGAATCTTAATTTGCTTCTCCCTCACTATATTCTCTTTTTTTCCAACAGGGAAGTCGGGACAATATGAGTGTGGTTCTGATCTGCTTCCCTGGGGCTCCGAAGGTGTCTCCGGAAGCGGTTAAAAGGGAGATGGACCTGGATAAATACCTGGAGAATAGAGTAGAAGGCAAGTATTTTGTGTAACCTTGTTAGCCATTAGAAAAATAATTATCACTATAACTCGGTCCATATTTTGCAAAGCTGCATTCAGCTCAGTTCAATTCACCTTTAGCAATGTGGTGTCCTTCTGTGGCTTCATGGGAGGCTGACCTTACCATGTTGGAATAGAGCAGAATGCCAACCGCTCTGCTGAATAGAATAATAGACACTTTCAGACACTTTTCAGGTTGGTTTCCTCCATATTAATTTTACCGTGATTAGTTCAGATCGTGTTTAGGGGTGATGGTCAGTAATTTGGTCCAATGTAAAGAGGACTGCAACAGTTTGCATAGTCATCGCAAACGGCATCACATGTTGACCCATGAGACTTAACATCACCCCGATTTTCTCTAATGGGTTGAAACGCAGAGCGTGTGTAGATTGTGTGTAGACTAAACAAACTCTGAATGGATGTCTTGAGTTAAGGTTAATTCTGTCTTTTTGTTTCTGTTTCCGTACAGAGATCATCAAGAAGCAGGGTGACGAGGGGGTCCCAGACTTGGTGCATGTGATGCGGACGCTGGCGTCGGAGAGCATCCCTAACCTTCCCCCGGGAGGAGAGCTGGCCAGCAAGTAAGTCAACGGGGTCCATCACTAGGACTCCATCTCAAATGGGAAAGGGGAATGCTCAATGGCTTATTGAGCAGCAGAACATGTATTGCTGTTGATTGTTTTGAGGGTAATTGTGTTTCCTCTTTCCAGACGAAGCGTGGTGGAAGCGATGTACATCAAACTGAACCCCTATCGAAGTGATGACACAGTAAGTATCCCAGCACCTCCATGACTCGCTCCCCTGTTGGGAACGTCTGGTTTGACTGCATGCTGTTGATTGCGCGGCTTGTACACTTGAGATCCTCATGGCATGCATTCCTTTTTAAGTTATTTAGTCTTTTTAGTGATGCTTTTATGGCGGTACAGTAAGGACGGTACTGAAGTGGAGAGAAACGGTCCACTAGATGTTCGAGTGTGCAATGGTGCAATATCATTTTATTCAATTGCTCTACTCATGGTTAACTAAGATAAGGCCAGTACACCTCAATATAAAAAATTCCATACATTTGCAGGCACATAATAACGGTTAATTGGGTAAACATGGTGCGCAGAGGGAAGGTATTTTCAAGTTCGTATTGAACAAATGTCATGTTCTTTATACATTTTTCCAAAGAAAATGCGCACTGAGAGGGGTATTTTAATTAATTTTCTTAGAGCTGTTAATTGTTTTAACCACAACAAAATGAAGGCCAGAATCGTCTTCATCACAGCCCAGAGTAAATAACATTGCTGGTTCTAACAATACAACTTCTGATCAATATGTTTTGGAAAAAAAAAAGAAATCTGTACTAAACTGAAGAATTCTTAAAAACACCACACCATACAGTACAGTACATATTTTGCATTTCTATGATAATACAACTTAAAACCCAAAAGGTAAGCATCAAATGCCATATTATAAGGGATAGTTCTACTGTCATTGAAACATTGGCAGATTTATAAAACAGCCAAATACACTTTGATTTGTCATTATTCTTCATTTACTTGTGCGGTCCCCTCAGTACATCTGCATCTGGCCCTCTCTAAAATATATGTCCATCTCATTCCTAATCAGACATTTCTCTCTGACACAAGCCTTGAGTAGGCAGACCCATTAAGTATATGCTCACTGTCATCAGATGTGATGTATTTCTTCTGATTAGTCCTTCTAAAGAGTTTGCACCTTTTGTGCTAAATCAAGGAGATTACTGAGGGGCCCCAAACCAGAATCTCCAACTGGAAATGATTCTTCTTTATCTCTTGTCCTGGACATTAAATCGATTTTTTTGGTTGCTCGGCTGAGCAAGTAAGATATAGTACCATTTAGAATATCCTAGTATACAGTAATATATGGTATACTCTCCTAAAATACTATTAGGGTGAGGTATCCTACAGATATCCCTGTTCCAATAGCAAACCCCTTTGCTTTGATATAGTCAATTTGATGTTATAGGGCAACCAGTTCTGCAAAAGGTGTATTGTGAAAAATTAAATGTGAGCCTTTGCCAATGGCTACCTGTTACCAAGCAAAAGGATTGGTCACCATGTGTCACCAGCCATTCTTCAGAAGCCCACACAAATTATCTCTCGTCCCTCACACACTGCATGTACCGCCTCAATCTTCAGTGGGTCCCTAATGTTACAACACGGGGCCTTTCACTGCTTATTCTCTATCCCACTGAAAATATGCAAACCAGAAATTCCTCCACTATAATGGCAAAAATACTCTCTTGCATGCAAATATTTGCTTAGCACTGCAGTATACAAGTCACCTTTTGTCTCTCTTGCCACAGTATTTTACATTATATTAAAAGTTAAGATTTTCTTTAAAATAATGGTTTTAGTCAATGGGTAAATTGTTCAGTGATGCAGCATTTGCCAGTATCTGCCATTGACGTATAAGCCGTGTGTGTGAGTTTAGCTCAGATCTGTTCAGATCCAAATTGTCTATTGATATCAAGCCCAATATCCGGTTCCTGGTTCTTCTATTGGTCCTCCATACATTTAATATTTTTGGGAGAACTAATGTTTCTTAGGGTAAAAGGCAGACGTCCATGCGTGCGTGCATGTATTCTCAAATATGCATGTCATTCTTGGTTTTCCTACTGAATCTCGAAGCCAACATGGTGCCAAGTAGAGCCTTGTGCTTCCTGCTGGTTGATGAGGTCTTGGGGCCATGCTTACCCTCGCAGACAAACATTCTTGCATGTTCCCTGCAAACCAAAAGTAGAATGAGCTAAACATTTCATAAAACCTTAACTATGTTTATGGTTCACATCGATGTTGTGTAGTTTAGAATATTGATTAGATAATTATTAAAATTCCTGGTCAATTTTAATCATACACCTCCACTCTTTCGCATAATTTGGTTGAGGGGCTATTTACTGGTCTGAACCAAGCCCAGTAAACACAGTAACACATCATTTATGTTAGCTACAAAGAATAACTGTTCTGCATGCAGATGAGCTATTGAGACGCATTGTTATGAACCAAGATGATTTTGCACTGTAGCCTTCATGATTAAGTTGGTACCATATTGGCTTGGTGGGCGTTGTTTTACCTGGGTACATAGGCAGGGCAATGCCCCTGCACTTAGATTTATTCCTTATAAAGTGAATATGATAGTGAATATTATTGACCTCCCCAATAATATTCTTTGAAGTCATTCAGTTGGCAGCAGCCATTTGTAATCTGAACTGGGTGTAGTATTGGACGACCGGTACGGCCTCTTTGTGGTTTCAGCTTGTAGAATCTGGCTCACCGCATACACAGGTCTTATTATGAGGTTGATCTGGCCCTCACACACAGGTCTTATTCTGAGGTTGATCTGGCCCTCACACACACAGGTCTTATTCTCAGGTTGATCTGGCCCTCACACACATATTTTATTTGAGGTGGATCTGGCCCTCACATACACACACGGGTCTTATCCTGAGAGTTAACGTCATATTGTTTTGTCGACTACTTGCCTGCCCTCCCGCAATGCAGTGGCGCAGTACTGCTGGGTTGCTGACGGCCTGAAAGGATGAGGCCGTCCGCTCGTGTTTTTAAGGCCTTCTGTGCAAAGCCACCAACATCCATGTAATCCTCCCCAAATCCGTAGCAGCGTATAGCTGAACATAGCAGCTCGTCTGTCTCCCTGTGTCTGGGGAGGTAAATGTCCTGATAACCGAACTGATTCCACGGGCCTGACCCGTCCGCCCCGCCCCGGCCACGAGGTCTTGGGCCGTCGTCTCGTCCACCGTGTATGATGCATATCCCTGATGAAACGTGTTGGTTTCCATGTGGAATGTGGAGCCAGAGTCTGAAGGTTTTTCCTTCCTTCTCCTTCTCTCTTGTCAAGGACTCCGCGTCCACAGACGACATGTGGTAACGCAGCCCCCCTCCCCTCACCACTAACACAGCATAGTTAAACCACCATCCTGTCCGGGCCCCCCACCCCCCAGCGCCGCTCTGCGGTCAGCGCTTCTCGGAGCGTTTGCTTTCCAAGAAGGGAATTTCATTGGATGGGGAAGAGGAGGAGACGGAGAAGTGTGCACACAAGCCTGAGATTGTGCAGCACCTGTCCACTCTGGAACGGAGCATCCCCACTCTCTCTCCCTCCCGTCTCTCCTTCCTTTGT
>OOFH01092601.1:0-12892 GCA_900323355.1 Merlangius merlangus
AGACAAACACACGCACACACATGCACACACGAAAACACACACACACACAAACACACACACATCTGCATGCGCACACACACACACACACCTACTGTACATACACAAACACACGCATACGCATGCACACACTTGTACTCACACATGCACACACACACACACACACACACACACACACACACACACACACACACACACACACACACAAACATACGCAGTCATTACCTTCTAGGATGCATTGTTTTTATTATTATTATTGTCTACACACAAGCACGGGAACATTAAGGTGGCATTAACTCAATTAGGCAAGGGCTTATCAATGGTGTCCTCTTTTATCCTTGTTTTAACCTCACACAATAAAGGTTCAACTGTAAACCCTACCAGCCAGTTTCCAACAGCGCAAATCCTAGTAAAAACAAGCATTAACTGTTGCCCAGTTCTTCATGTTTAGCTCGGGATAATTAGCTGGAATGCAAGGGATATTCTATGGCATGGCTGTGTGTTCACAACCAGGTGAAGAAGTAGGTGACTCCAATATACCGTATAAGGCATCTGCTTCATCATGTGAGCGGTGGCACTCTGAGCCCCAGGGCCAAAGAGCACCCTCCCCAGTACCTGGTGGAGGTGGGCAGCCGGGTGCATTCCATACAGGATTAGGACAGAGCGAGCAGTCAGCAGTGCCCAAATCCGATTGGGTCTGCCCTCATTAAAAACCTTCCCACCAAGCGCACCAACCGTCTGGGTAAATCCAGAGAGACAGGAAAACTGGGGGGCCTTATCCCTGCATGACTGAGGACCCATATCTAACAGTAGGCCGTTTTTTTTACACCACTTATCACAATTGTGATGATTGTAGCTACAAATCACTCCAACTGAGAACAGGCGTGTGTAGCCATGTGTGAATGAGTATAATACTATTCTGTGTGGTGTTTTCCTGCTTAATTGCAGCTGGTAGATCGATGTAAGTGCAGAGACAGAATGAAGGGGATGTCAGGTAGGGTACGACCAGGGTGTGTACCCCGAGTGTCACTTACCGCGTCTCCTGGGGGGCCGTCCTTCCCTGAGGGGCCATCAGGGCCGGTCAAACCCTGAGGGCACATGATAATAAATCCATTATCCACAGACTATTCTATCCACTCATTTTACAACGCAAACATGTACATGATATCATGTGAATGTTGGTTCTAGCGCGAGATACTTAGCCTCACGGGGTTTAAACCTTTTGTGAGAAAGTGTTGCTAGACGTTCATGTCATAGGCATGGAGTTGGGTTGTTTTTGTTTGTTGAAGAGACTTAGGCCCAATCCCATTTCTACCCCTTACCCCTTCCCCTTACCCTTACCCCTCCCCCTTGTTTTGAAGGGGTAAGGGGAAGGGGTAAGGGGAAGGGGTAAGGGGAAGGCGTAAGAGGAAGGCGTAATGGGGTAGAAATGGGATTGGGCCTTACATCTACCCCCGGAAGTCCAGGGAGTCCAGGCTTCCCAGGTCCACCCGGCAAACCTGCTTTACCCTTAGGACCCTGAAGAGAAGGAAGACGAGGAGAAAACAAGGTGAATAAACCAAATCAGATGCATGTTCTGCGTACACTATTATATGGAGGTTAACTTACAGCTTTTCCGGAGAGTCCAGCAGGGCCAGTTTTCCCCTGTGGTCAATATAGATAGGAGAAAGGAGACAGAGAAATCAATAACATAAGCATCACATCACACTGTATTTATAAATTAGCATTTGAAAAGCATCATCACTCTGATAAAAGACTGCAACAGATGGGGACAGATGGGGACCTATATATATGTCCTCATCATATCATGAATAAAGGATGCTTTGGTGAGCATCTGGGTTAGGGGCCGCCCCCTGCCAGGCGGTCTACAGGATGAAAGCTGCAGGTTGGCTGGAGCGTGTGTACGGACAGGGAGGAGCTCGGAGGTGAAACTTTAGATGCTCTCATAGGACTGGGGAATGCATGAATGAATAGACCCTCTGTGTGGCTGAGAACTCCTCGTTTAGGATACAGCAACAGAAATAACCAGAGGCAAAGGATCACACCGAACCGGAAATTTTAAAAAGCATTTTTTTGCTTTTATTTATTAGTACTATTCCTTGAAATGCCTTTGATAGACCATAATCAATACATGGATTAATTTATTAATTATCCATTCATCAATTTTCCTTTCTTTGGTTAGGTTTGCTGTGTGCTCCGTGTTGAGATTTCCTATGTCTTCATAGAAAGCTTTTCTTTCACAGCTTCCAACATACCAGTATTCTTCTGACATTGGCCGACTGCGTTTTGGTCATGTGTCTCTGGAGCCACGCTCCCACCTCAGTAGGTTGTCAAGCCTCCCATCGTATCCACTCAGCCAAAACCATGCGTACATTGACTACCTGAGAGTAAATACCACCAGCACCCCTGTGTCAACACCTGGAGGGAGGGGCAATGGCTTCGGAAAGGAGGAGGAGCCAATGTGATCAAATATGGTAGACACAGGAATAAATAAAGGGGCCGTAACATAACGCAACATAAGAGAGGCTGCAGTTTGGATAAGATGCGTGGAACCACTTGTTGCACTACCATACATTGGACATTATGTCTAGAACTGTTGTCTTTATTCACACAAACACACTCCCACTTTCCCTCACTCTCTTTCGCTTTCACACACACATGGAAACACATTTTGTTGCTGGTGTCCTTTGATAAATATCTTGTTTGCAATATCTTAAAATCCTAAAACATATTTAAGACGTATATAATCTGAAAACCAAAGTGCTAGTCAAGGCTGACTAGCAGCTGGAGCGGCCTCACTCACGTCAGTGCCATCCTTCCCTGGGGGACCATGAGGTCCTGGGGGCCCAGTTGGCCCTCTTGGTCCAGGTCTCTACAAAGCAAAAGCATTCCTTGATCAACTGCTGATCAAGGACCTCATGACCTCCTGCTTGATGCTGGAAATCGTCAGCCTTTACGTTATTTGTAATTGATCATTACTGAGAAAGAAACAAAAGTTTATCCTTCAATTCGGTCCAGACGGGTAAATAAGATACCTTTTTTTTAAGTGTTTCAAGAAGCATAATAATTAAAAATAAAATCACGCAATAAAGTAATGTTGTTAATTGGGACTCGAATACGCATGCGTAGTTATGACACTAAAATATGACACTATATAATGAATATACATGGGCTACAAATGCTATATATGTGTAATACAGAATAATAATAAACAATGATTTAATTTGGTAATGTGTTATTCTCTTCATGAGTTTGAAACAGCCAATAGTTTAATTGGATCAAGGAACAAAGATGGTATTATGCGCCCGGTAGGCCTGCTGCTCTCCAAAGAAAACATTCCATAGGTCTGGACAAACATAACCGACTCGTTACCACCTGCGGACCATTAAGGTTTTAATTCATAGAAAATGTCTATAGCCTACAATTGACAAAAAAACACAGCAGGGCCTCTGAGCTATGTTTAACGTTAAATGCCAATAATGTATAGGTCTATTGATGGTAACAAAATATAACCTATTATAGATTGTTTTATATGAGCTCTTCTCTTTAAAGCGTTAACTGTATATAGCTGCGAAGCTATACAGTAATAGGTACAACTTTAATCCACATTTAATTAGATTTGGACAGCCTTTGAATCAGGCCAGTAGGGCAGACAGCATTTACTCGCCCAGTTATCAATGCAGTCAGGTAAAGTGTTTCACTTTATCAGGCACTACATTAATGGCATCATAGGGCTTAGATTAGGTAGTTAAACAGAAGCTATCTTTATTTTAGAGACGGGCTGTGGTCTCGTTCGGAGGTGCACCACCACCAACCTTACCTGTGCTGTAGAGGATGTCAAAAGTTGGCACAGTAAGAGCACCCCAAGAGCAGAGAATAACGCCATGGCTCCCGCTCGCCCCTAAAATCCGATTACGAAGCGGGAAATAATGCAACCCCGGTGCCCTGGTCCTCGTTAGCTCCCCCCGTATCAGCGACGGAGCCCTCCTTCACCTTGCGACGCACAGCTCCTGAATGACATCCGCTTTGAATCCAGATAAACCCGAGCCTCCGGCTGAAGGGGCTGAACTCAAATCTCGGACAGTGTTAGAAGTGGGTGAGGGGGGGCGATGAGAGGCAATGGGACGGGGAAGGGCAACCCTAGGAGGAGACCAAACAAGTGGGCTGGGTCGTCGTGATTTGTCAAGACGAGGTCTAGCCTATAGCAGTCCAGCACAAGAGGCCACTTTAACTATAAAAGCGTAGGCCTGTGGACGATGGGATGCAGGACAGAATTGTGTGGCATATAGCATGCCAAGCAAAGGTATGATACAACGGTATTCAAGTGATGAACAGTATTTAATTAACTTCTAATCTGAACTGATGTCCTTCCGGTATCGTCATCACAACAATCTCAATGAAAGCATATACAAATTCCTAAAACATTTTATTTTTTAATTATTCAACAGGAAAGGTGTTCAGGATAGTGCCCTGACGAACGGCAAGAATCTCTTTAAATGAGCTTTAAAGAGTGACTTCTGCACTTCAGATGGATTCTAGTAAGACATAGCTCGTTGAATGTCACGCTAATCCTGAGATGTAGTCCATCTCATTAACAAAGTAAAATGCAGCCACAAGAAAATGTAACAAAAGCTGATATCTACTGCAGGATTTTCCTGAGAATTGCAATTAATTAACTAGGAATAGATTTGGGCTTTGGCAAAACATCTCATAGACTATTCTTTATAAAGTTAATAAAATCATTAATAGCCAGCCACGTAGCATTAATATACAACATACTGAAATTTCAACCAAAGCATTGCATACACTGCCAAGACATACATACAATCAACCAGTCTATTATATTTTTGGCAAAGTGTTAATTTTTGCTCCCCAACTGTGCACCAAAACATATCAATTGTGTAACATTCTAAGGGGAATGACATTCAATTATTTTCCCCATTTGACAGCGGGTTCAACAGAAGTACGTATCTTGTGATGTCTCAATCAAATAGAGTACAGTTCAATTAATCTGCTAAACATATCAGTGCAAATAAGTGTCTTCAGTTGCAAAAGTACTGAACTTAAACACACCTTTTTTAATTTCATTCAAAATGGTTCTTCTTTTAGGGAACGACATTTAACAAATAATAACTATAATACCAATTATTTTGTAGGGATATCAAATATTAGTTATTATTATTACTGTTGTCCCAGTGATTGGTCTCTTGGTTGGAACTTGTAGACAGCCATGTAGCAACAGTATCTATTTATTTTTTTTAAACAAAGAAACAATCACCCCTTAAAAAAGGAAAACGTAAGGCTAGAAAAAACCTTAATATATATCATTTCACTTCATTCGATTTGATTTAACTTAAGCTCAACTAAGCGATTGTCATTGAAACAACCTAATGTCCACCAGTCGTCTGTATTCATGAGTTCCCGTCCTGGCCAGAGGTGGGCTGGTTTGACTCAACGTCCATGGCCTCACAGCCCTTCCCATTAGTCTGTTCATCAGTGTGCTTATTCACACTAAGCAATGACTCGCTCGACACCTCCGCGGTTTTCTTGTCCTCCTCTGTCCCAAAGTCAGTCCTGGGGATTTTCTCCTCCCTCCCAGAGGGCCGAGAGGGTGAGGATTTGGAGGAGCCCTCTGGCTTTGTCTTGGGGCCTGCTGACGGGCTCGTGTGCATGGGAAGAGCGTTGGTGACTGATGATTTCTCCTCCCTCTGCCCATTGGCCGAGTCCACTGCTAGAGTACTGCTTTGCAGCACCTTGCCGTCCTCCCCCTCATCCTTCGTCTTCCTCTCAGACTCTATAACACTGACCGTCTCTGGTGTGATGTCCTTTGATGAACTGGTGTCCCTGCTGTCCGGGACTACATTTGTCCTAACAGGATCAGGACTTACTGACTGGTCCATTTCATCATCAACATCATCATCATCGTCATCATCATTGTCGTCGTCATCCCCACCGTCATCTTCATCATCATCAACATTCCCAGCATCCTCATCCTCGACCGTGTCACAACCGTTATGGTTGTCTACTAACAAAACCTTAGCATTCCCGTTTTCAAGAGTCCCGGCTTCCGGCTTAGACTCCGCTCCAGACGGCTTGGTTTTGTCTCCACTCGTCATCTGATCGCTCTTCTGAGTGTCTGCAGCGCCATCAGCTCTCGCCGCCGCCGCCTCCTCCTTCTGGGCACCGCCGGCTGCCTCCCCGTCCTTGCCTTTCCCCCGGGATGAGTGATCCTCCTTCCCGTCGCCGTTCCCCAGCGCGTCAGGCTTCTTCTCCGCTCTTTTGAACTGCTTGAGGATCTTCCGCGGGCACCAAACAAACTTGTCCTTGGGCTCAAAGTTCTGATAGGCGTAGCGCACCAGCTCCTGGCGCTTCTGCTTGTCCAGCACGGCGAACAGGAAGTAGTCCAGCACGCTGCGCTTGATGCTGCCGAGGCTCTTCTTGACCAGCGTCTCCTCCAGGAAGAAGCGCACCAGCGGGGCCTGGTAGTGGTCGAAGCCCAGCTCGCCCAGGCTCTTCAGGATGCGTGTGATGCGGAGGTTGTTGTGCATGTTCCTGGTACAAAAGAAGGGAGGGAGCACAAACAACCGAGTGAGTGAACATTCGTGTTGAATCGTGAATGAGGGAACATCTTGAAAACAAAAGGACGCCATTCATCATCCCAACACCTGCAACTCAGGCAACAAAATTATAGAATTATGACTTTTCGATAATAGTCTGTTTATAGAATTTCACCAAAACTCAACCTTAAGTGGATTTATGGTAAGATAAGGTCAGTTTGGCTGATCCGTTTGTATAATACAAACATACCTCTCAAGGTTTCCAAAGCGTTCCTTCGAGTTGTCAGCACGTTTGACTTCGCCCGTCTCTCTGTTGACCAACTGGATGCCATAAAACCCCAGCATAAGTTCATAGGACTCGACCAGTCTCCCCTTGGCCTCGTCACTCTTTTTAAATGCCTAAGAACCAAAGTATGGATTCAATAAATGATGAAATCATTTCAAATATTGTTGACAGAAACAGACATTTGGAAAATCATAAAATAACGTGTCATGTCTTCCTCAAACGTGGTAGAAATTAGATACACACATGATACTTAAAAATGTAACCAATTCCTTAAAGGACGCCCAATATTCTAACAGGAACAAAAAGACTCCCACTCACCTCAATCTCCTTCTTCGTAAGTTCTGAAGCCATGTAGTTCACTCCTGGTTCCCTTAATGGAAACAGCCTTTGACAAAGAATTGTCAAATGATTACTGGGTAATACGACAATCTGACATTATGTAAAATGCAACTTTGGAAATACACCCATTAAGGGTAAGCCTACAATCAAGGCATTATTTATAGGAACCTTTGTGAATTATCTTAATTCAATATAATAATAATAATAAAAATAATAATAATACTTATTATTATTATAATCTCCTTCAATGTTGTCTGCTGCACACTACATCCTGAAACAAGCTACATCCTGAAACGAGCTTCCTTCAATTAACTGTATAGCTAAATAGTGTAACTGTATTTTAATCAAAGATTTGTACGGGCAAAATCAAGCATCAAAACTTACATAACAAAGCATAGTTAATAGTTCAATATTACCATTGGATGTAGGAATGCACTCTCTCAAGCTTCTTGTAGTCAGTCTTCCATTCTTTATGAAAGGTTTCAATGAAGACATCTACAAATGAAGCAACAAAAAGGTAAACCTCAAACCTTTGACAACTAATACAATAAAAACAACAACTGTTTAACACATGTAATGGAACGTTGGTAGTTACCATCAGGAGCTGAGGGAAACTGGTTTAGATAAAACTTCAAATTGTTCATTTTGTCTTCTGAACACTCATCATCTGTAAGATTCTGCAAAGACATTACAAACAGGCATATAAACAAAAACACATTTCAACCTAACTCGTCATTGATTTGTGGGCATAGTTGAATTTGAGTTAGGACTTACTGGATACCCTCGCCTGTAGTTTTGCATGTCCTTTGCTGCCCTCATATTCCTGGACGTATGCGGCCATGGCTGGAAATAGTTTAATCATGATATCATCAGAGCAGATATATCCCAATAGGGAAGACAACATATTTAGACAAAGGAATAAACAATTGCCATTGTTATACGATATATATTCGTGAGTAAACATTTTGTACACTGTATGGAGTAAACATAAGCAAGCTATCTACGTGCATTTGCGAGCCGACATTAATGGCAACCATGGTGATCTAGACCAGGCCATTCTAGCTTTGACACATAACGGACATCCTTCAACTTTGCCATTTGCGACAACAACCTTCTTACAAAACGTCTTTGAACATTCTTCAATAATGAACACATTTTTAATCAAACAAGTGTTCCTTCGTTTGTCCTTGAGGTGTCGTGTGGTCAGGCTCTTCCAGACCGCAGAAGATCCACTAGGACCTAGCTCGACCAACCGGATAGGTTGATTTGTTAAGCAGGAAACAAACACCCCATCTTCTCAAATGTTTAACGTTAGTGCAATGTGCCTGCACAAAGTGTTGTTTTTATGGGACAATTTGAATAAGATTGTAGTCTCCCCTCGATGGTTGAAGGTACATTCGTATTACCATGTATTGACGTTTGGTGAGATGGTCGCTGTTGCACAGGACTTTGTATCAAACGACAACATGGTAACGTGAATGTCATTGCTATGGGCCTACCACCTAAAGTGAGGTATTGATCAAATTAAACACTACATAAAAAAAACGAGTTGACCGCCCGGCATAATGTTGTACATAGATGAAACCTATGAAAAGTTAGCTAATGCCAGTGGCTAGCATGCTAGTCACAAGCTAGCTTAGCAATTACTATGAGACGAACGACCAAGAAACTGGCCTAGTGCTGACCGTTCACCTAACCGGGCCGTGGTCTGACACCTGACACGACGAGGACCCCTCGATCCAGTTAAAAAACAACACAGAGTCGGTACGTACCAACCCCCAGGGTTTGTTTTTATCTTGTCGACGGGGTGGTCTCCCCACGGTCTGCTCTTCTCCATCACTCTCCGTGTCCCAGGTCGAGTCGTACTCACAAACGTAGTCGTCCTCCATCGTTACACCAACACACCACGGCTAGCTAGAGCACAAGATTCGGACGATGTAGTTTTATATCTAAGATAAGACATGAGTTGCGCCACACTGTTGAATCCCCCCACTGCGTGCTAGCCCCAGACCTCAAGCGACCAGCCTTCCCGACATCCTTTCACGTCGGCATACCGCGGAACCGAGGAGGCTGCGCCGGGGTGAAGTAAGCGTCATATTCGATGTTCGTGAGATTGCAGTAACGGAGCTCCTGTGCCAGCCCACTTGGTTAAGAACCACAAGAGTTACATTTTCAAAAAAAAAAAAAAAAAAAAAAGGAATAGTGAAATCTATGGACACTAATTATTTTTTGATTTTTAAAATTTAGCCGCAAGAGTTACATTTTCTAAAAAAAAATAAAAAAAAGGAATAATGAAATCTATGGACACTAATTATTTTTAAATTCTTAAAATTTAGGGGACGTCATTGTCCAACGATGAACAAGGAGTCACACTGGTTTGGATGTAAATCCACAAGGCTTGAGAGTTTCCAGTTGAAGTTCATAGAAGACCTTCTCGAACAACAAGAAACAAATATTTTTGGTTCGGTGGCACCCTTGCACTAACCCTCAGATTCTTGAAGTTCCGCTCTTAGGCCACCCTTTTAGTCTGTTCTCATAGGCCCAGCAATACTACTTTTGCAGTTTTTTGTTCCCTGTTCAGCAGATCATTAAACGTTGAACCCGACCCCATCCAGGTGCCCCTAAAGAGACAAAAGATGTCTCCCTAATAAACTCTGCCAAGCAATTTGTGGCGCCACTGAACTAAGAAAAGGCACCTCTTACTTATGGAAAAAGACTCGACTCCAAAGAACCCTTCCTCACAGGCCAGCTGTCTAACCCTTACATACGTATTAGCTGCGAGCAACTCAACCAGACAGCATTCTAAATTGCAAGGCCAGGGATTCCAGTTGGGAATGGTGCTGTTCTACAAACATTTCGAGTGTTATGCTTGGTGGTAGAGAGAACGTGATCAGCCCATTCAGCCGTTGATTTTTACATTACATGTACATCCACATATCATTCAATTCCTGCCACAAACTGGCTGCAAAAGGATGTTCCTTAATTTCCCTCCCACAGATTTTACTCACTCATTCACTCAATAATATTACAGGAAACGTTTTTTCACAATGTATGGTACCCATATCATACATGTGAGCTACAATTATGGCTGTGACGTCCAATATACAATATCTTGGCATTTATACATTAGTTAGATATAAATAGAATCCAGCGTTATCAAATTAAATTGAATGAAGAGTGGCCACTAGATTGAGTTTCTATTTTTGTCTTTAGTTACTGTGGAAACTGAAAATATGTGCAGGCATCTAGAATTTGCTGTAGCATCTCTCTTCTACATGCCGCTGTTGTGACTTTGTGTTTCTATGCAATGGGTCAAATCAGATGAGAGCAATGGGACTGATTAGTGAACATTATACGATTTTCTAAATTAACTTTGGAGTAAATTCAAACAAAACAAAAAGTATTGCAACCAAGGATTGCATACTGAAATTGAATGTCAATTTTGTATTAGGTTATGTTATTTTCAATCAATCTATATGCTTAAAATCTTCTCAATGTGGGAAAACGCTCTCTCTTTTGTTCCAGTGTAATACAGGCAACATTAAAGCTGATTAAAGCTGATGCCAGACTGCTGTCTTTCGTTTTTCCACTAGAAACGTTTACAGAACCTTTGTTTACCTTCTTGGGACTTTGAACCGAGACAACAAACCAGCGCAGCCACCCCTACCTGGAGCTGTCTGTAAATTGTCATCCATTACTTATAGTCTTTCCAGCCCTAATGTGTCTATCCCAAGTAAACGGCAGCATTGTTTATTGCTAAATTCATTGTACTTTATCCACTGTTTGTTGTTGTCATTTGCACCATCGTTATCACCATAAGCACACACCTTTATTTTGTGTTTATTGCATTATAAATATAAACTGTAAGAACACAATGGCCTTTTTTTAAACAGCGGATGCTATGGCTTTGGAGTTTAGAAGCCCTGTACGAGATTAAAGGGGATTTATACAACTGATAGGTTACCTTGAATGCTTTAAAACATACTTTTCTCCCCTCCTCATTATTCATTTGAGATGATCTGCTGTAGATGCCAGGTACTGCATCTGTGTCTTACATTTCCCTGAAAGCAATCACTAAGGTTTAAGCTTGCATTGGGAAGTATGTCTTTGATGATGGATAAGGATTGTTTAATTTCAATGTGTAGCTCTTTATGTGAAATCCATTACAATGAATACTTTATTTATCTTTGAAGGATTTGTCTCATGAATGAGGATAAGACGCCTTGAGGCAAATCATCTCACTCTTTCTGTTTCACCCCATTGCTGGACATGCTGCATGCTGGACAACATCCGTTACGCAGTATTACCGAACGAATGAGCTGTGCTGAGCATATTAGTGAATGTAGAATATATTATGCATTATGATCACAAATCATTCACATCATATGTTCTAATGTTTAGAATATAAATAAAAAAATGCCTTTACCACAAAATTAACTTTTTACCACATAACCTGTTAGTTTTAACAAAGAAATTTTGAATTAAATGCTAATTCATTTAAAAATGAATAGGGAAAAAGACAAAGCATAAAGCCAAGGAATGTTTCAATAAAAACAATAAAAACGTTTTATTCAACATAGGAAGCAAGCAACCATCGGCAAAGACTAGATCTATATTATTGGGGGCCTTTCGTGACCTTTAACACTCATGCTGACTTGGTTAAGTCAGGTTGAGGTAACCTTGGCAACAGGACTTGCCGTTCACCTGGATGCAAATGAAGGCCATAATGTGGAGTAATGGTTAACTTACTGCGTACGCATCTGTTATCAACCAAGACGTAATCCATGCAAATTAAGGGCATTCATTAACACACTTTAAGGCAAGACCACTAATGAACAACAGTTTATGCAGCGCACAACCCAACAATCCACCTGGTAGTGTAAGGGCTGACATAGAAATGAGCTATAGGCCTACATCTTAACATAACTTAATTGCCATTTGCTGTACCGCCGGTCCAAATGGAGCACTGCAGATCTTTTTGTGTCAGAGTAGTAGTTATTTAAATGTTAATGCAAATGCCAGGTCGAATAACACAGGATACACAGGTCGCTAGAAGCGTTTAATTATTTTTGGCCGGGAAAGACAATTAGCCTTCTAATGTTCCGGTCTAGTGCTCAACATGGCCTCCCTCCAAGTATCCATCCCACTCTTCGCTGCTCACTGGCCAGGGTAACCATGGCAACCGGCATCACCTAGAGTATGACTTTCTGCGAGCATCAAATGTAAACGGACTTGGAGCTAGAGCGCTCGAAGATACAGATACAGAGGGGTCTTTAAAACAAAGAGGCGGCTGATTGTTATAACATCACAAAACGGTTGTGTCTGTAGCCAACGATCCTTCGTGCAATAAAGAACGCAAATTAATTGGGCTTAACTGTTCAAACAATTCACAGTCAGCATTGTAGTTCCTTCTGCGCGCATGGGAGTAGATGTGTTTGCGGGTGTGCGGGTGTGCGTGTGTGTGTGTGTGTGTGTGTGCGCGTGCGCGTGTGGGTGTGCGTGTGCGTGCGCGTGTCCTTCCTCAGGTTACTACCTGGCGTCGGCGCTCTGCATCCTGGCGCTGTTGAGGGCGTCCACGGCAGACCCCGGCCGGCTGCCCCCGGACCCTCACATCCCCTTCTCCGGTAGGCCGCCGCCCTCCACAACGTCTCCCCCAGCGTCTACGTTTACATCGAGGGCTTCGGCAGCCGCTTCTATCCTCGGCCAGCAGCAA
>OOFH01092605.1:0-11618 GCA_900323355.1 Merlangius merlangus
GTGCTGTAATGTTAGGGCTGACTATAATTACATTTCATGTGTTTGAACGTATTTCTCCTTCCTTTGAAGTTACCTAATTATCTTTATATGTGCCTTATGTTCCTGTATGGAATAGCCTTATAGATAATGTAAAAATAATGTTTATACTCTGTTAGGCTCATCCACATCATTATATATTATAACTTTATGCTCTGTAAGGTGACCTTGGGTGTCTTGAAAGGCGCCTCTAAATGAAATGTATTATTATTATTATTATTATTATTATATATTTATATATTATCTTATATTATTATTATTATTATTTATTATATTATATATTATATAAATAATTATATATGTGGGAAATGCATCCTGGGATTTATAGCGGATGCAAGTACACACGAGCCACCTCCGATGCATGCCTACTTCGAATTGGAACAGTGCTCAGGGCAACGTGTTTCTAACGCGATGATATCATTTAAAGTTAGGCTACATAAAGTAACGGCTTAATAACACAAACGCAGGAAACACGTGAGCTGCTAGTTTAGCGAAAGCAGCGTCGCTAGTAACCTGACGTCGTTGAAACATGCGAGCGAGCCGATAAAATCTTCCCAATAACTATAAAACTAAAGATCAGACACAACCACTGACTGAATATTATGAAAGGAAAATGTACATTTCTCGCTAGAAATGTCAATAGAAACACGTTTAATGGTGTATCTGTCCTAAAATATTGCATTTCCCATTCAGATAATAACGATTAATATGGCTACGTAACAATTTCACCAAATGCTAGGAGAACGTATCGCCCCCTGTTGGTGCTATTCCCCCATTCATTTCGAATGGAGAAGGACGCGTGTTCAGTGTGACGCTTTGGTCAGGCAAAGCGTGAACCTGAACACGCCTTGCGATGTGGACACACGTATCTATCTTACGCCTTGGCGTGATACCGGGTTGGTGTGTGTGTGTGTGTGTGTGTGTGCGTGTGTGTTTTAGCTGCTGTTCACAATTATCCTGTGGTTCTGAGTCAGCAGCAACTGGACAAGCTAGACATCATTCATGTAGATATGATCGATAGCGCAACTGATTAAATAAATAAAAATCTCCTTCCTGGAGTTCAAGTTTGTGGCTAATCCTTAGCAAAATACTACTATTTTGCTACAATTCGGCCAGACTTACATATTTATTGTGCTAATAGGGGTCATCTTCAAAGGTCATCCTTAACTTCTGCACTCAGAAGTTGAGTCAGAAGTGCAAATCATCATGAGAGCCATTTGACAGAGGAACATCACAGGCATCCATTGGATCGCGGATGATGCCTGGGCCACAGCCAAGTCGCTCTGGGAGGAGTTTGGCGACCTCTTGAGCGGCACCTTGGGCTTTGGTATTCACAGAGCCCAGGTAATAGGGTTGAAGCAGGATCTGTCCAGGCTTCGACCGTCCAACATCCAAGACCCGGCTTTCCTCACCGAGCTCTGGGAGGAGACACTCAACACGCCGTGATATTATATATTATATTATATAGATACCTACATATTATATTATTATTATTATTATTATATTACATTATATAGATATAGTGCTCCGGGAGTCCACAAGCGGTGCATTCTGAAGGGACTGAAACAGGAGTAATAGCGGTAGTTGAGAGTTTTTTTGCTTTATGAAACTCATATACTATGTTTACTTGTTGAGAAAAACACCATAATATGTCTCCTTTAATCATCACCCTTAGTAATAAATGCCCCCTAAAAAATACTTAAGATACTCTGGTTCCATGCATTCCTATATGATAATCAATAAAACAATCAACAAGTAAATTACTATAAATTTGTGGATCTTGTCAAGTTTTTTCCAATGTGTACCGCAGTTAATCAGTAAAAGAAAAAGTTATGCAAAATATGGATGAGTGCATAGCATACACCTGCTTTGGGCGACATGCATGTAAAAGAAGTGATTTGTTACTCGCACAATTCACATTAGGTGAAAAAATTATGCAGCAATATGACTGTGTAAGTTAGTAAGTATCTAAGTGGTACAAATTTTATATAATATACATATTGATGAAAATCTAGGGAACTTTTTTTGCAAGACATACAAAAGACGGATAAGACCTCAAAGAGTGTCGTGTATCATCTATTTATTTATTGGAAAAAATATACACATCCTTTATGTTTATGTCATCATTTACGCATCATATTTTTCTTGCTATTTTTTTCTGGCTTGAAAATGATAATGTAGCACTTTGGAGCAAAAATACAAAACAGTAGACCATAAGCAGAAGCCAGAATTGCAAAAATATGCACAGCCACGGTGTATTTACCGGCTGTGCTGACATAGACGGGAATGAAAGTGATCCACACAGCAAAGAAAATAAGCATGCTGAACGTAATGAATTTAGCTTCATTGAAATTGTCAGGCAACTCACGGGCCAAAAACGCCATGAAAAAACACAGGCATGCTAGCAGGCCGATATAGCCGAGAACACACCAGAAGCCGACCTCCGAGCCGGTAGCACACTCGATGATGATGGTGTTCCTGAGGTAGCCTGTGTTGCTATTGGTGAAAGGTGGGTAGGTGAGCAGCCAGATAATACAGATCAAGCCCTGAATAGAGGAAAGATGGGAAAGTGTCATTGTGACTGTTGAACTAGGCTATTTGATTTATTGATTGATTTATTTATTGTGGGATTACCACTGAATGCTACTTTTACCTGGACCAGCGTGCAAAGAAGAACACTTGCTCTTTGCTGATTGGGTCCGAACCACTTCATAACACCACTTCCTGGCAGTGTGGCCCTGAAAGCCATTAGGACCACTACTGTCTTAGCTAGGAGGCAGGAGATGCATAGAGCAAAGCTGATGCCGAACGCTGGGTACCGAATACGGCACAGCCAATCAGAGGGCTCACCAATGAACAAAAGCCCAATGAGAAAACAGGTGGCCAGGAATAGCAGAAGAAAAAAGCTCAGTTCCATGTTGTTTGCCCGGACAACGGGTGTGGCCCTGTGTTTATAGAACATTGCTAAAACAAGGAGAGAGGAACAAGCTCCAAGAACCGATCCAGTACATAGAACAATACCCATTGGCTCCTTGTAAGACAAGAACTCAACATTCTTTGGGAGGCAAAGCTTTCTCATGCCGTTAGGCCACATGTCGTCTGGGCACCTTGTGCAGTCCAAAGAATCTGGCAGTAAAGAGAGAACGACAATAACTAATGAACAGATAGAAACATGAAAATATGAGAATGATCTTACAGAACCTAACCCACCCGTGTTGTTGCTGACCTCCCCTTCAGCGCAGGTGACACAGTCAAAACAGCAGACAGGCTTCCCCTTCCTCCTGGCTACACGCTTCCCTGGTGGGCAGCTCTCACTGCACACAGACCGGACCGCCTGAGAGGCAAAACAAGGCCACTGAGAGAGGGACCTGGGCTGGATACTTCTGATTTATTTTTGGTTTGGTGGCTGTAAATGTACCACTTAAATCTACATTAGCATTTCCGTGATGCTATCAAGGTTTAAGAGAATTGTGGTGATGATGCAGGCAGTTTGTTGAAAAAAACATGATGCATTATATATAAAAAAAACAAATCTTTATTATTGACCTCGTTTTTGATTTTTGGAGACTCTTTAAAATCAAAATCAGCAGATTGCCTAATGCATTTATTAAATGAACACAGAACAGTCTGAGATGAAGAGGGGGCCTGGGGGGGATTTGACGAGAACACACCTGTTGCCCAACAGGCCACTGAATGGCAGATTCATTCACCACCAGGCTGAGCTCTGGAGACAGGGAGGCGTCGTAAAAGCCCACCTTCAGCAGCCGCAGAGAGCCATCCTGCTCCCTTCGCCAGTTTATGAGGTCATACGAAGCGATGGGGTCACCGTTATGATCAAAGTCCACTTTTTCACCCAATATGGAGAACTTAGCATTCTTCATGTAGTGGAAGAGCTAAAGGGAGGGATTAAAAACATTTATTTCATTTATTTAAATATTTAGAAGAATAAATATTTATAAAATATAACATAAAATTGCAACAGCTCCATATAGAAGTCATATCAATGAAGGTAAGTGTCAACACACCTGCCACGGCTCTAGACCTTGAGGATTTCCACAGGTGCCGTTAACAAAAGGCCCCTGCCCCGCCACACAGTCACTCATTCTCTGCAGTGCATATGCCACCAAATACACAGCCTTGTACACATTATACGACACCCTGAGCTGGCTCACATCTGAGAAGGCAGAGTACACGTCGTTTAAATCCTCCATGCCACTGCAAGGCTTTCGATCCAGATGATTGTCAATGTAATGATAATGTGTGTTCACAGATCCGTTCAGTCTGCAGTTAAGTGACTCTTCCCAGAACTCTGTGAGGAATGCAGAGTCTTGGATGTTGGACCGTCGAAGGCTGGACAGATGCTGCTTCAACCCTGGAATTACCTCGGCTCTGCGAATACCGAAGCCCAAGGAGCCGCTCAAGAGGTCGCTAAACTCCTCCCAGAGTGAATTGGCAGTGGCCCAGGCCTCACTCGCGATCCACTGGATGCCTGTTATGTTCCGCTGTCGAATGGCTCTCATGATGCTTTGCACTTCTGTCTCAATGCAGAAGTTGATTATGACCTTTGAAGATGACCCCTGTTAAAACAATAATAAATAATATATAAAAAGAGTGTGGCCAAAGAGTATCAAAAGAGAAGTACGAGTAGTATTTGACAAAAACTTTGCCTTCAGAAAGGACATAGTCTTTTTCAAATGTTTTGCTCAAATTGATTACCAAACAGCCATAATGCATAACTTGTTTGTTTGGGGAGTCTAAATAACTCAGGTTGTACAGTCTTTGATTCCATCACAGATTTAAACATATTAAACCTTTATTCTGTTATCCTATTAATCCTAAATTTACCTGAATGATATCCAATAGCTTATCCAGATGCTTCTGACTCAGAACTACGGGAAAGTGGTGAACATAGGCAGCACACACGCCATACAGTGACGACTCCTGGAGAAAGAGCTGCACGGCAAAGCGGGCATAGTCAGACTCCTCGCCAATTACCCCCACCCAGGTCCAGCCGAAGTGGCTGACCAAGCGGGCCAGGGCTCTGACCTGGAAGGCATCGCTGGGCATGGTGCGCATGAACATGGGAAACTCTGTCTGCTCGCTCAGACAGCTGCAGGAGGCAAAGTAGCTCACCTAGTGGAGGGACAAACAGAGGATTACTTCTTCATCAAAAGTTTGCCTGTTAACTGTTTTACCTGTTTTACTTTTTGCAAAAAATATACAAAGCTAGTGTACAAATACATTGAAATAGTAAGATATTGATCTTGATCTTGATGATAAATACAACAAGTTATCTGAAAAGTATGCAGAATAAAGGAACATAATTCCATAAAGTCTCACCAGGGGGATCTGAAAGGGGCCCAGACCTCTCAGCAGAGCCATCGACACACCAGAGGATGCATCTCCTATGATAACAGGAGACGGGGACCTGGTGACATCGGCACAACCTAACACTGGAGACCTGGAGCCTAAACTGATCAGACCCCCCTTGCCAGAATGCTCCCCGACTGCCTCCAGACTCCCATTCCTGATGGCTGGGGGGCCTGGCTGTCCATTCACCAGAAGCAGGGAGGCCTTCAGAGACACGGGGACCTCGTTACAGCTGTCTCTGATGTGGAACCCCAGCCTCAGCTCAGGCAGCAAGTCACTGCGCTGGTTGATCTCCCTGATAGTAAAGGTCATGGTCTGCATCCAACGCAGGGCGCGTGCACTGAAACTAATCATTTTTTTAACGTTAATTAGATGCACCCTCGACAGGTAAAACAAATCATGCATGCATAGGAAAACAGAAATGTTAGATGCTCGAAATGTTGGCTTACAACTTGTATGAGCCAGGTTCTGGTTTGGATGTGTACGGTGGAAGAGAAGACACACGGGTGTAGTGTAGAGGAAAGACACCCCCTACCACCACATCTCCTTCTTGGTAAAAACTGTTTGACTCTACTTCTCCGATGTAAGCACAGTCTGTGAACAGGGCAGCTGAATTTACATTGAGGTCATTGAAAATGAACATTACTGATAGAAGACGAATCTTTGCAGCAATGAGACCCATCACTGCTACTAAATATTTAAAAAGATTATGATAGGCTAGTATATATTTAAACATATAGATTATTCAAAAGACTCCTTTGCTTCCACATGAGCAGGATGTTAATGGCAATCATATTCCAAGTATTAATTTATATACCTCTGACTTGTGAATATAAACATTAGAGAACCGCCCAACCCACATTGTTATGACAATGTGTGTTGTTTTGTTTTTTTTATACGAAAAAGCCCCTCTGTATTCATTATTCTTCTTCAATCAAAGCTTGTATTAAATTACATCTTCCCAATTGCTGGTCATCAAAAATGTGTTATTGTATTGTCCCATGTTTTATTACATGATAGATGATTTCAAATAAATTATCACAGAGCCCCTGAAGTGACAGTGAAAGGTAGCCCAACATGGAGATATGCAGAAGGTGTCCTTCTGAAAAGATTCCCAAGGCGGAGAATGCTAAGAACATCGAGCAGTTCAGAACAATCTCACTGCTCAACGTTGAGGGGAAGATATTCTTCACCATCCTATCTCGTCGGTTGACAGAGTATCTCCTGAAGAATGACACCTCTGTACAGAAGGGGGAATCCCCAAGGTTCCAGGATGCCTCAAACATACAGGTGTGGTCATGCAGTTGATCAGAGAGGCAAGAGAAGGGAAAGGAGACCTAGCAGTGCTTTGGCTTGACCTCACCAATGATTATGGATCCATTCCCCATAAGCTGGAGGAAACGGCACTGGATCAGCCCCATTAACTAGGTAAAATCACAGATCTTAACCTGGACTATTAGAAGAGTTTCAAGCTGAGAGTCACCTCTGGGACAGTCACATCCAAGTCGGCTTGAGAACGGGATCATCACTGGATGTACTATTTCAGAGATCCTCTTTGCCTTGGCCATGAACATGCTGGTCAAGTCAGCCGAGGTCGAGTGCAGAGGTCCCCTAAACAAGTCTGGAGTCCGCCAGCCCCCAATCAGAGCCTTTATGGACGACCTGAAAGTAACTACGACCTCAGCACCGGGGACCTGATGGATCCTTCAGGGCATGGAGAAGATCATCACTTGGACTTGGATGTGTTTCAAGCCTGTAAAATCTAGTTCCCTGGTGCTCAAGAGAGGGAAAGTGGCTCACAAATTCTGCTTCTCTTTGGACGCCACCCAGATTCAATAGGTCACGATAAACCCATCAGATCCTTGGAAAGACGTTTGATTGCATGCTGAAGGACACTGCATCCATCAAGGCCACAAATCGGGAGTTGACTGTTCCCTTGGAGCGCATGCACGAAGCCAATCAGAGGAAGCTTGCCAAGTCCCCCAACTTAGTGGAGGAGTGCCGCAGACGGGGTTGGTGTGCCAGGTGTGCGCCAATAGAAGTGGGCTGTGGAGGCTACGTAGCGCAATCTCTCTGCAAAGCATACAGCCTGCTTGGAATCAAAGGTTCACGCCAGAGAAAGGCCATCGAAACAACCACCGAGGCAGATAAGGCCTTAAGATGGCTGTGGATCAAGAGGGGCAAGCCGATGGTACATGCTATCTAGACACAAGTCGGGCCTTGATCAATCGCGGCAGGGTCGCCTGGGTGAGGGTGTATGATGTTGAAATACCCGGAAAAACCTATCACTGATATGTCTAAGTGCATCAATAGATGTATATTAAACTACTGTCCAATATGTTTTTTAATATTCAGTGATTCAAATAAGAATCTGAATGTTTCACTCTCAAACAACCAATCTGAAATAAATGATTGTGTCTTTTCAACGAACAAGAAAGGAAGTCACAGCTCGCATATTTGGCCAACTTGACTGAGGTAAAGTACCTTGACCAATAATAAAACAAAAATGGTATGTTATTAGTCTTTGCCGTCTGAATCATTCATCCAACACAAATTCCCTCTTGAGAATGTTCAGGCAACAACATTTGAAAAAAAAACTAATTTTGATTGAAGCAAAAAAATTACTTGACAAAAGATTTTTTAAGAAAATAAACAATATATACCGTATATTATTTTTCATTAGAATCACATTGTTTCTTTGACACCTATGAAAAAGGATGAGGGTGACATGTGATTTTATTCTTGAGTTTTGAGTTTAAAGTCAGAATTCTGAAATTAAAGACAGAAATATGGAATATGTAATTGCATGTGTAATTGCATGATTGTATCATGCATTGCATAATCCTCTTCCTCGTCTATCTTCTGCTGGTCAGCATGTGATTCCAGTCCTGTATGTCATAAAGTGACTCACTGACCTTGGTTCCTTACAAGTAATATTCCCATTCTTCTGACTTAAAACTCAGAACAAAAATGTACACAATGTCACTGTAGCTGCACTTTAATAATGTATTTGCAATCATATTACATGTAAGAAAACACAGAATGATCATAATTAGGAAATATTTATGAATGCGTGATAACACAAAAAATAAAAAATCTTTTTTTGAAGACTATCAGTTGGAAAGATGTTATTTAATCAAGCTTTGATTGAAGAAGAGAAGGGTATTTTTCTGTATAAAAAAAACAAAACAACCCACATTGTCATAACTGGGCGGTTCTCTAATGTTTATATTCACATGTCAGAAGTATATAAATTAATACTTAAAATATAATTGCCATTTAAATTGCGCTAAGGTAGATGCCAAGAAGTCTCTTGAATAAAACGCATGATTAAATATATACAAGACTATATTAATATTTATAAATATCAAGCAGCAGCGATGGCTCCAATTGCTGTCAAGATTCTTCTTCTATCAGTCATGTTCTCCTTGAACAACCTCAATGTAAGTTCAGCTGCCATCTTCAAAGACTGTGCTTTCATAGGAGAAGAAGAGCCAAACAGTTTTTACGAAGCCGGAGATGTGGTGTTAGGGGGCGTCTTTCCTCTGCACAACACCCGTGTGTCTTCTCTTCCAACGTTCGCATTCAAACCAGAACCTGGTTCCCACAAGTAGTAGGTCAACATTTGGAGCATCCAACATCAGTGTTTTTCAATGCATGCATAATATGTTTTACTTGTTGAGTGTGCATGTAATTACCATTCACAAAATGTTTAGCTTCAGTGTCCGCGCCCTGCGTTGGATGCAGACCATGACCTTTGCTATCAGGGAGATCAACCAGCGCAGTGACTGGCTGCCTGCGCTGAGGCTGGGTTTCCACATCAGAGACAGCTGTGACGAAGTCCCTGTGTCTCTGAAGGCCTCCCTGCTTCTGGTGAATGGACAGCCAGGCCCCCCAGCCACCGGGAATGGGAGTCTGTCAGTCGGGGAGCTTTTTGGCAAGGGTGATCTGATCAGTTTAGGCTCCAGGTCTCCAGTGTTGGGTTGTGCCGATGTCACTAGGTCCCCGTCTCCTGTAATCACAGGAGATGCATCCTCTGGTGTGTCAATGGCTCTGCTTAGAAGTCTGGGCCCCTTTCAGATCCCCCTGGTGAGACTTTATGAACTATGTTCCTTTACTCAGATTTGTCACATAACTCGTCCTATTTATCATATTAATATTCTACTATTCATCATACTATCATACTTCTCAATTAATACGTAGGGGAGAGCCGGGTCGATTGAAACACTTTTCAGTTAAACGTCTTTTTCAAAGATGACGTTACGTATACAAATAATTTTAACATGTGATCAACAACTCACATGTGTGTTCTCTTAGTTACAAGTGTAATTTAATACATATGTTGGATGATCGAGCTGTTTTTTTAACTGTGAACGTAAGTTGACATTTGTTTCAAAACACACATGCGGGACGAATGAAACACCATATTTTAAAAATAAACTATTGACCTTACTCTTGTTTTTATGCAACATTCCGGACAACTTCCTATTGTACTCGTCATTGCTCAAATTGCACGTAATTCCGCATATTATAAATAGGTCAAAATATATTTTTGGCCCGTGCGTAATTGTGCGCAATTGTCAAGATGCACATTTCGATTAAAACTCACCTTTCTTCTTTTGGACGACTAAATTTGCTTATTTTCCTGTCCTAAGTCATGTTTAGGGATACACAGTTGAACATCCTTTTATTCATTTTAAAGAAAACTACCAGGTCAACCGGATAACATAACACCTGTTACGTTTGAAACAAGTGTTTCAATCGTCCCGACAGCGACTACTGACACTTAAACCTTTTTTACCTCTAAACTTTAAAACTCTGACATTGCACACTTTAGCACAGGTTTAAGTACTAATTCATCTGTTGTATAGTCATATTATTATGCCATGAAACAAAAAACACAACTATTTATTACAAAAAAACTACGGCAGGAAAGATTTTACTTAGCGCTATCGAAAACAGGTTCGCGGGATAACATTTGAACGGTAGGACGTCATTACACAAAATATCCCATGGTTGGTCAGTCTTGCGTGCTGAACGTAGTGACGGAATTTGACGTGAAAGCCTTGCGTGGTTTTCGAGGAAATCGCTGTGTTTCAATCATCCCGTGTTTCAATCGATCCGGCTCTCCCCCTATCTTAGTTGCCTTGGCCCTCTATGCTAGATAATCAACTAACCACCCGATTGGGGTTATGTCCATCTCATAGTTGAACAAATAGTCTCTAAACTGAAGGAACTAAAATGATAACAATAGGAAAAGATACAGCTTGGAAACATTTTTCATCCCGAGTCTATGGCAAGCTAGTTTTAGAGGAAGACACTAGCATCTAGCAAATTAGCTAGTTAACTTTAAACAACACCGTGCTCGGATAACACTCAACTCTCCCATACCACTAATTGTATTATGTAAATGAAGATTCATGTACTGCGGAGATCGAAACAGTGTGTGCTTGTAAACCACAGCGAGATATATCGCTCGTAAACCACTGCCAGTCAAATCGCTCAGAAACCCTGGCCAGATTGATTACTCGAAAACCTCAGCCAATCAGATCGCTCTAAAACCCATGGCAATCAGACCTCTTGAAAACTCAAGCCAATCAGCTAACTCGAAAACCCAAGCCAATCAGATCTCCGGAAAACCCCAGCCAATCAGATTGCTGGAAAACCAACCAAAAATAAATGATGAAAAAATGAAAGGCCCATAGGTTAAGAATTTGTGTTCCCGAAACACTAACAGATATAGCAAAAGGCCACATGGTTTTGACCGAAAAAACATGATTAAAGGAGTTTAGGAGATGTTCACGTCCAGAAAGTCAGACAATGGAAGGCGGGAAAAATAACAAACCTGGGTCAAAGTAACACAATCAGCTGGTGCGAATAAACATCTTAGAACCAATGTGACCCAACATGAGCATGAGCAACCCAACAGTGTGTGTACACAGAGACACTATAGAAGGAGGAGACACATCACTGAAAAAATCACCCATTGAAATGCATGGGGGAACTTCGTAACGCCAAGATGGCAGTTGTTTGCACATGTCCCGCCTCTTCCGGTGCCGTTGCTCCAATCATTTTGCATGTCCTACGCGGTCACGCTTTTTGCGACACTTGGAAGTTATTTTCAATCAGGAGGGAAGAACCAGCAGCTGGAGCGGCCTAGAAGCCTAGAAGGACTTTGGTTGAAGTTACGTTGTTGATCTCTTGCTTTATCC
>OOFH01092617.1:12832-24635 GCA_900323355.1 Merlangius merlangus
TTTCTTCTCTCCGTCCTTACCCGTGTGCAGGAGCTTCACCCAGGGGGAGGAAGGAGTAGTAGTTCTGCAAAAGACCCGTCTCATCTCTTACCCACACACACACACACACACACACGCACACACACACACACACACACACACACACACACACACACACACACACACACACACACACACACACACACACACACACACACACATACACACAAAGACACACACATCCTTGTATTATGTTCTTGTGCGTCATTGTGAGAATTGAAAGGAAATTGCAACTAATTTCCAATGTGGGGCTGTGTGCCACTACATTTTGATGACTTAGATGATTTACTCATTTTGACAGAACTTTACTGCTTGGGTTTTATCGTGTGTGCATCATCATCTCTCTCTGGTGTGCATGTTGTCAGTGAACAATGGGCCACTAGTAGATAAAAACACCTTCATATGATGAAAGCACCTAGGCCCTGCTTTGATGTGTGGAGCCTTTGTGTTGATTTGAGTGACTGTACTGGATCACGTGTGCGTATGCATGTGTTGTCTAGGATGTGATTGAAAGAGCGAAATATAAAAAATAACTTGAAATATTGCTTTAGTAGTTTGTTTCAGATGAGTAATTTGGTTATGGTATCTATTTACATCTGCCTTTCTGTAGCAATAGGCGATGAACGAACAAACACGGCACACGCAATGATGTTAGTAAGTTTGAAGATCTTCCTTCTGTCCACTAATTGTAACTGGTCAAGAAAAATGATTGAACGCAAACGATTAGTAACTTACTCAAGAAGTGATTCGATTCACTGATATAGTTTTGTCAGATTAGGATTCAGAGTTGGCTTTGAATTAAAAAAGCATGAGCCATTCACAGAAGTGATCCAGCAGTAATTCATTTAGTGGCTAGGACATTTTCTCATTATCACCTCCATCTTCCCACTCATTGTCATCGATATGTTTCTGCCGGACCCCACGTCCCCCACCTTTTTTACATAATAGCTGACAATCCTTAACCTGAATCACAAAAAAAAAAATGGAAATGAGCTTTAAAGCGCCATTTAATGACGGGCTACTATTAATGTGTCCATGGAAGATTTAAGGCATAAAAGTGGACGCATCTGGATCAATTTGCATATATATTTACCGCAATTATAGCATAATGTAAGGGAGAGAAAGCCCAGAGTCATGAAAAGTGGTCCTCAACGATGCCACATTTCAAATTCATATTGTGGACCTCTTCATGGTATACATAAGGAAAAAAGTATGGCTCTTAAGGGAACATATATTAACTCCCATCAAAATAAAAGGTAAAATACTTTTCATTCCTTTTCGGTATGTTAATACGTAATGCACTCAGAACATGCCAATTATTACGTTCCACAATTTCTTGCCATAGCACTTTGTTTGTGCATTTGCACACTCCATGTGGTCTTTACAAGGGCGTTTACACAAGCCCTCTATGCTTCTTATTTTCCTTCAAGAGTCACACACTTTAACAAATGAACAACGCAACATATTCCTCAATTCAGGTGCGTTCACTTTAGACGAGTTAAGACACCATGTGGGACCCACTCATTTTTTTTTTCCATGGGGAAAGCAGCTTGTCAGTGAAAGCAGGATTGTAAACAAGCTATATGTAGCAAGGTCAATGTACACACCACCTATGTGGCTTACGCACTCCACTTAGTTGACTTCTATTGGGCTCCTTACCATTTGTCATCTAAACATGGTATATTCCTTGGCTTTTAGAAATATTTTGTGTTTCACCAAGTTTTCATTCAGGTAATATATGTTTTTCTGGTCAGCTTTGAAATTCTTATAACATTGTTTGCAGCAAGCATTGTCTGCGTCTAGTTTGGAATGGTTTAAACAACCTCACTTGCGTCTGCTTCCGGCTCTCCATTAGCCTTACTTTGTTGTTGCACCACTTCAAGCAGAAGAGGCTAGTATTTAAAACGAACCACAACATTTATTGCCAACATATTTGGCGATGAGACACCATCAAATTATATCATGGGGATGATGGGTTGAAGTCTGCCAGGAGATGAATTCCCCCCTGATGGTGGCTAGACACGCTGGTGGTGGTGGTAACTATGGCTGCAAGGGGACACAAACCCCTCCTGAGGGAAACGACAGGAGCCGCTCTTGAGGAAGGCACAACAATATGATATGAAAGAGAACTCTTGTAATAGCAAGAGGTGTGGAGGGCATGCCAAGCGATAAGTGGTCTCTAGAAATCCTGCCAAGAATTTCCCTTTTTAAAAAGAGTTAGTGCTGAGAATGGAGGATGAACGTCTGCCATGAACGTCCCCAGATGTGGCATGCAGAAACCATAGGGTATATTTAACATTTGTGGAGGCCATCTGCAACTGAACCATTGTCCTAAATAGCTCACATAGAGTGGCGAAGTCACACCGGTAGAGCCCATGGGACCTATGAGATCGAAAAATAGAAATAGGTTTTAATAGACAGAAAGTAATTATTTTCTGGTCCCAGTCTTTATATGCCCTGGATTACACATATGTTGTTTATGGATTTAAATTATATTTTTTCATACAAAGAAAACTAAAACTTGAAGAAGTTTGATAATTTTAGGTTTTGTGTGAGGCCGCTTTGTGAACTACAGCTCTTCGCTGCTCTCGACGCGAATGATATACGTCACCACCCACACTTGGAACTCCGGTACAGACATGGCGATCTCTCTGCTCCACTTCACCGCTTTTTTCTAAGGGGAGGATAAAAGCATTGAAAGAGATGAAATTCATTATAAGTCGGTGCATGTGGAGAGTTTCAGTTACGCCGATGGGGAGATTGTCGGTCTTGTCCACGCCAGTCGCAGGGAGTGTGAAGTCACATACGAGACGTGTAGTCTTTCTCATTGTGTTTTCTCTACAGCCTTTAACTGAACAATTGCACAATCAACGGTCAACTCTTGACATGAAAAATTGTAATTTCAGAAACCACATATGTGTAATCCAGGGTATATAAAGACCGGGACCAGAAAACAATTACTTTCTCTCCATTGAAACCCATTCATATTTTTTGATCTCATAGGCCCCATGGGCTCTGTTGGAAGGGGCGTGACTTCCCCACTCTATTGTTCTAGCCAACAAAGATGAAGCAGCTTATGTTAAAAGTTAAATTTAGTCTGAGTAGTGCACGATATTTTCCGAGAAGAACCAGATGACATTCCAAAGGGCCAGGACCAGAAGATATGGTTGAGAGATATCAATGATTCTGGATGGCGGGTGGTTTTCTCTTTTGATAGCGGGAGGCCCAATCGACAGAATGTGTTCTTCAACTAGCCCAAGACCCTGAGTAATCGTGAGGTGACTCTATGGGTAGAAAGTAATTGAGCAGATGTAGCAGGGATGGGATTCTTATGTTATTCAGCAACATCCAGCAAAGAGCCTCTGAAACCCAATTGAAGATAGAAGGGCTGCTTCCAGAGGGTTAGCCTTACCAAGAAATAGTAGGCTACTTTGAATCCCATTTGATCCCGAACAAATGCAACTGGGACCAGTGGATTGGCACTATTTAAAAGCTTCTGTGATATCAGTCTGTAAAGATCCCTGGCATGCTAGTTTGATTAGCTTGATGTCTCTATCTACTGTTGCATATTGAAGGGAAAAGGGTTCCGGACGAATAAGGCTATTGTTGCTAGCAACAAGGCCTGAATTTGAGGCAGAGAGGTCGAAAATGATCAAATGTTCTGTTTTTGGAAGGGGAGGGGAATCAAAATACTGGTTAAAGACAGGTTGATAATCTACCCTTTTTTTTTGAATAAGTGAAAGAACTGTCTCTGGGTCTGAAATGGCTGACTGGAGATGCTTTGAAGCATATGTTTTGTTTGGTCGCGACACTACTCCCACACGACACCGTTGGGGTAGGATAAGGTGATAAGGTGACAACACATGGTTGGGAGTTCTGGTTGAGTCTAAGATAATACCTCCCTATAAATCCCGAAAGCTATGAGAAACTTTCTGATGGATAGATTTCTGGGCAAGTGGGGGGGTCGTTGGATTTGAATATGGCTGTAATAGTCTTCCCAGAAGCTACAGCCTTGTTGCATTCTGGTGACTAGATCATTGTCTTTATATTTTTTGGATTCTCAGAAATGTTAGCAGATTGGGGAATCAAGTGGAGCGTTAGATAGAAGGAGATAGCTGGGATAGTGGTTGAAGAAATGACTCTGGCTCTGCAGATGTGTACAGTGGAAAGCGTGACGATTTTTTGGAGTGAAGGTGTGGAAGTCCCGGGGTTCTCCAATGTCTTTAATCTGGTATCGATGGGCTCTAGTGAATCAATTTTGTGATGACCAAGAGGGGGCATGGTCGACGCTGTTTTCTGTTTCTTGTCCGGCATTGCGTTTGGCGGCTGAAGCAAGAGATCTTCTTCATCTTTTTCTATGGACGTGGAGCAGTGCCGCTGGTAGTGTCATCTTCCTTCGCTGGGTCACGGGGGTTGGCGGAGGCAACTGACGAATGATCAAAGCCAGCTCTTTAAGGTTCTGGAGCCCTGCTGGTGGATTAAGGCCAAGGGCCCTTTGCTCAGATGTTCCATCGGGTGCAAGGAGAGCAAAGGAGGCCAGTTCGGCTATGTCGCTGGGGCTATGACAGGGATCGGAGTCAGGGTCTGACATTTTGGAATAAGAAAGAGCTTCTGTGCTGACGGACTGCAGCAAGTCACGAACAGATATAAGCAAAGCCGAGAGGTGTTTATGTATACAGGTATATGCTGAGCTTTGGCACGATTGCTCCTGTCTGAACACAAAAAGAGGTCTCTATTGGTTGAGAGAAAAGGTGGGCGGGGTCTGAAATGAGAGTGTTGGATACTAGAATAGAGCATATATCGATGACACGTAGAATGGGAATGTTGTCTTCCTGATAGAGCTGTTAGTTTAGCTGCATTTGAACTAACTGCAACGTAGTGGTGTGCTTTCTCTCTTCCTCTCTAAAGTACAGTATACTATTGTTTACTCTCTCAGATACACATTTAGCCATTCAGGTACCAAAATTTGGCACTGACTGATTTAACTTGAATATGTAGCCTACTCTGTAATACAAACACATTAGTGCATGTACCATTACAGGTACAGAGTCCAGTACCCAACCTATACGTAGCCTCTTCATGTTTTTAGGTCTCTAAGCCCATGGATTCAACCATTAAAGTTGTTGTGTTTATTTCTTGGGATTTCTAAATTATCTTTTCTAAAGTATGAACAATCCATTGTAATTCCTGGACCCTACAACACCTTAAGACCCTGTCCCACCCCTATTTCGTTTTGTCCCCATTAGAATTTTGAAGTGATTAACAGATGTCTGTCAATTCAATGTCTTTCTACATACATCTTTTCACAGTTTGATACTGCAGCAGTTTTACAACCACCTGCGACTTTCTTGACTTAGATTGAAAAACGTGTAGTTACCCACTAAACATTGGAGGTTGGATAGACGTGCAGATCATGTCTGTATCTATTTGACGTCCAAAAGAGGTCCACTTTCTGGATTTCAAACCATGACCCAACTTGGACGTCATATTGACGTTCAACATTTAACCTTTGAACTGGGTAAATCTTTTGGACGTTATACGGACCCCTATGACAGGTGCAGGAAATGTATACATGATCCCACTGCGCAAAGTGTCGTCGGAGTGACGTCTTTTCTGTGTCATTATTGGACGTCAAATTTTGGTCCACTAAAGGGTTTGTCTTGTAACGCCAGGCAACGTCTTTTTTTCGACTACTACCGAACGTCTAATGTTGGCGTCCATGGGACCTCTGAGTAAGGGCTATTTATAGTCTAAATGTGACACCAAGTTTGGACTAATTTTAGACGTATTTACGTATTTGTACTACTTAAATACTTAATCTTTCAAGGTGTTTTCTGTACCATTGTTCTCGAATCCCGACTGGTACACAAAAAATGTGGAGAGGGGGAGTCTACATGTGTGCATGTGTTAACCGGCTCAGGGTTGGGTCAAAAGCAACCTTTATCCGACTCTGCAATTAAATAAATCGCCGTTTAGACACCATGTCAACTAATAAATAAAATAAATAAATGATAGAAGTAGTTACAAATATTCTAAATTTGATGTTGAAAAGACGTCCACAAACGACCACATTTGGACTATAAATAGCCCTTACAGAGGTCCCACAGACGTTACAAAAAAAAAACCTTCAGTGGACCAAAATCTGACATCCAATAATGACACAGAAAAGACGTCACTCTGACGACATATTGCGCAGTGGGTAAGGCACAATTCAAACTCACTGTTTCACACCGTTGACTACCATACATATTTTTTTTACGAAAAAACATAAAATAGTGGTCCAGCCGAAGGAAATATAAGGAAATAAACTTCTCTTTATGCATTTCTATGAGATGTCATAAAACCCCACTATTCACTCTCAAAATCGTCACAATGTATATTTCATTTTTTATATGAATATATATTTCTTTCTCCGTGAATCCAGCTTCTCAAATCAGTTCAAGAGATCCAAGTCTTTTGACGAATAGGAATATTGCAGTGAGCACCAGCCTGAAGTAGCCTTGCATAATCTATTGTCGGCCCAACAGCATGAGAGTCTTACGATCAGTGACATTTCAGGACGCCGTTGTCACACCTCAGACTATTACTGAGCTGAGAAACATACACGTAGGCAGTAAAAGAGATGAAAGGCTTCTCGAGGTAACAGCAAACAATTAAACCCAGATTGATGTCAGAGCCTCTGACAATCTGTGGATTGAAAACTGTTTACCCAGGTTATAAATTGAGGCTTTGGCGTGACAACTGGCAACATATAAAATGGATCATCAGGTGTCCGGGCATCTGCATTATTCCCTGTGGAGCTGTAACACAGCAACAAACTGTGTGTGTGTGTGTGTGTGTGTGTGTGTGTGTGTGTGTGTGTGTGTGTGTGTGTGTGTGTGTGTCTGTGTGTCTGTGTGTCTGTGTGTCTGTGTGTCTGTGTGTCTGTGTGTGTGCACATACTTGTCAGTTGTTGGTCATGTGCATATGGTTTATGGTTTCATAAAGAAAATTAAATAAGCACTTATGTTTTTGTGGCAAAGTTTGGGCTTTGTGGAAGAGGCTCAATGTTAATACTGCATCCACATGTCATCTTAAACATAGTATACAATTCATCTGAAACGTTACCACACTGAACCTTAGGTAAATGGAAAATACGATCAAACCAAACAACTTTTCAAACAAAAAGTGAAAAATAATTCACTGTGTCTCATGCAGTTTCAGAAATAAACCCAACTGCAAGATGATTTGGAGCGATATTAAATTATCACCAGTGCTGTCGAACGCCTGTTAACCTTTCTGGCGAGAGAACAGCATGATGTCACAAGCAGACAGAAGGCAGGCCAATAAAAGCCAAGGTGATAGGCAGTTTGCGGCAGTAATGTCCCTCCCACCATAAAGACTACCTATCATCTCAGCCATACACCATCCAACCCTTCCCGCCAACCCACGGAGGTCGTAACAGATGTGCTAACAAGACAAAAGTTTATAAGCTCTGTTTTTAGCAGGTAACTAGGTAATAGGATACCAAAGCTGTTTGGTTTTATATTTGTTGCTATGCTACATTAAGGTGAATGTTTTACTTTTATTTTCAATGTAGTTAAATTACGTTGTTTTTAAATTCGCTGACACATGAGAGAAGATGCGTGAAAATACACAAATTGACCAGGATAAGTAAAGGGATGGAGATACATGCAACATATTGTATGACGGGAACCCTGTAAGACTAAATGGTTTGTGGAGCAAAAAAAATACAATAATATAATATTTACTTTCAAATTGATTGATTATTAAGCTAAAAATATCTAAACGGGAACAAGATATTTATCATCGCAATTTATTATGGAGTTCCCAAAGAGGTCTGTCATCATAAGATCACCTCTACTATGCCTACTACAACTACTACTACTACTACTACTTCTACTACTGGTGATTATGTGATAATAATAGCAGTACACATCAGTTTGCAAGTCTGACTCTCTCCACTTCAGCCTGTTAGTGATTGCCAGCTTCGCTATCTCTTCCAATGCCTACACACCTGCCGGTAATCTACCCCATCCGTCTGCAGAATATAAACTCCGGTTTTCCAGTCACTCCTTGTCAGATCCTTGTATTCACCTCATGGTAGCTATGTCCCACAATCCATGATATATCAGCAAGTTCTTCGTTCCGTTACAGACCCCCTCCTGTTTGACAAACAGCCAAAAGCCTAGCACTCGCTTGTCCGTCTGCCTGTTTGTTGTTGCTCCTCAAATTTCTGACTACACAGATTTTGCCCTCTCCTGTATGACGGCCTGCTGGTTGCCGAACCCCTACTGAGCTTGGTCTGAATACCTTTTATTTATTTATTTAGATTTTTTGTTTTGCAAGCAGCGTTTGGCTATTATTATTGCTTAGGCTTTTTTATTATTATTATTATTATTATTATTATTATTATTATTATTATTATTATTATTATTATTATTATTATTATGACATTCTGACATTCATAACATGGAAAGTGGGATGGACTCTCACATGAGATGGCAGCTTGAGTCAACGACTCAATGTCAGCGCGGCCACCACACAGGTCGACGGGAGAGTATTGGCTGGGACAGCTGGGAACCCACCCCTCAGAGGCAAACTGCCGGGAGGGAGTGTCATGCTTGATATTCCTGGAACCTGGAGGGTAGGTCCAGGGTAGGAACCTGGAGAGTGAAGCTGAAGTTACTTAAGAACAACACCTACCGGCCTTGACGGGAGTAGAGGCGTCTAGCTGTTTGAATCAAGGCCAGGTTCTTGTGGTAGGTCCAGACAATGAAGGGTTATTCGGCTCCAGCCAGCTGGTGCCTCCATTCCTCCAAAGCCAGTTTCACTGAGAGAAGCTCACGGGTCGGAACATCTTAGTTTTGCTCAGCGGGGGATGAGCGATGGGAGTAAAAGACACATGGATGGAGTTTCTGGTATGAGGCGGTCACTGGGACAGTACGGTGCCAACTCCAGAGTCTGGGGTGAGGCTGGGGCATTGGCAAATCTAACAGACATAACCAGGTCCTCAAAATGACCAAGTGGCGTGTTGAAAATGGTTTTCCATTCGTCCACCCCTCTTATTCTAACCAGATGGTAGGCACTCCTTTAAGGCCTGAGTTAATCAAAGGGAGAGAGTATTTGTTCTTCACAGTGATGTTTGTTTAGGCCACGGTAGTCATACAAGGGTGTAGGGAATGGTTAATCTTGGACACAAAGAAAGAAAACCGCACCACCAGGGGGGGAAGATGTTCTAATAATACCTGCAACTACAGAGTCAGGGATGTTAGTCTCCATGCTCGTCATCCTGGTCTTACACGGACTCACCAAGAGGAGGAGACAGAGCAAAGTATCTGCTTGGTACGGCTACGGCCGTTAAAAAAAAAAAATAATAATAAAATAGCAGGTGTCGCGAAAGTACTAAAAGGTTTATTATATGGTTTGAATATGGCAGGCAAACAGGCAGCCCGACAAAGAATGATCAATTTGAAAAGATTATATATGTTAAGACATTTTATTCAACAAAATACATCAACAAACATGAAATCAAATGTATGATAAAGCACAAAAATGCACCATGGTGTTGGGCTTTGTTTGTGAGCACATTAACACATCTTGCACAGTGGGTTGAAAAATGCTTTAGTTGTTCTTTAAGAGGGAATAATGCATTATGTTGATGAAAGTTAGACACATCAAGCTATTTTAATTGCTGTAGCAAGCAAGAATGCAGCATTCACAATTTAGTTTCATAATGGATTCAGATATTCCCTTATACAACCAGTCCTATTGCATGATTATTTCTCCAACACAACACATACTGTATGGATGTAAACGTATAAAATAAAAAGAAAAGTAAATTCCAGCCACTCCAACTCTACATCCATTTATATATTGATTGTCGAGCTAAATTGAAGTCAAATTATGCTGTTTGACGTGAAAAACCCTAACCCTAGTCACAGGCATTCCAATTAATTTTTAGCCACATCAGCAAGATCTGAGTTCTTATTTTCTCACTTTGTCAGACTTCACAACTTTTTTCATTCTCCGTATCCTCCGTTTCCTCTGCCTAATTTTAGCAAGATGTTTCTGTGATCATCAGAAATTGTATCTGACTGACAATTCTCCTGATTCAAATCCAAAGTTTGAGTGCAATAGTGTGGTACGTTTAAGTTATGCTTCATGTCACTAAATTAAACATAGGAATTTAGAAAAAAATGTTTAGGATAAAATTCCATATTAAAAAGGAAATCATCCAAACCCTACAACCCATACAACTATATACAGTAGTTCACAGAAGGTAAAACTTAAGACTGCTATTCTGGAATGTAAATATCCACAAAATATATTCCAGTAAGATTATAAGTGATCGATGGCAGAAGAGATGGATCAACAAGGGAAGGTCGGATCAATGAGAGTGTTAGATACAGTATGTTGTACATTTGAGAACATTTCTAACGCATTTCCTTGTTACGACTGATCTAGAGTGATCTAGAGTGGTCTACAACCATCAGAAAGTAATTGGAAGATAACCTCTATTCTCTGCAGTTTATCTACATTTGTTACAGCTTACTGTTACTTTCCACATGTTCATATTTTCAGATGGAATCATTTATGACCTAAATGACTGCTAACTCCAACATGCCCCAATTAAATATGATATTAATCATTTTTATAGATTCAGATAGAGATATAGTTGTAGTGGCTGTAGGCGTAGTACAAGAAGCTACATATTTGCTGAAAACCATTGACATTTAATCTAGGTTCATTCCGTGAAAAAATCATGCCTCTTCTTGATGCGACATTTAACTAACAATTTGAAATGTGCTCGGTTTAATTCACTCCCTGCACACATTGGATGATTCACTATCCCTAATCTGCTGTTTGGGATATTAATTGGTTGGATTTATTTTTCCTTTTTATGAAACTCTCCCAACTGATTAATTATTTCAACACTTGAGAGGGCCCTGGAGGGTGGGTAGTTAGCTTATCTGGTTTCCACTAATCTGTCTGATAAACAGGGCAAGCAATACAGCTGCTTGCTTCTGCCCAACGGTCTACGGGCCCTATTTTAACGGTCTGAAACGCAAGTGGGAAAGCGCAAGTAGCTTTTTGGGCGGTTCTACGGCGCTATCGCTATTTTACAGGCGGATAAATGACACTTCCGCCGCGGCGCAAGTGTCAAAAGGGTTGGTCTGAAGCAGCCTAATTACCCGTAGGTGTGGTTTGGGCGTAACGTGCAATGAACCAATCAGAGCGTTTTCTCGCATCCCCTTTAAGAACGATCGGCGCATGTTCCATGGCGGATTGCTATTATGATGGCGGGTTTGCCAGGCGCACGCAATGAAAGGTTCACCACAGAAGATACCGATGTGCTTGTCAGAGCAGTCAAAGAACGCGACTTGGCTTTATATGGGGATGGGAGAAACCCACCCAAAATTGCTTCCGTGAAAGCGGCTTGGGAGGAAATCGCCGTAACGCTATACGCTAGAATGCCTATTTATTTTGTCTTTATGGACACCACAATGATTTTCCTTGTGTGGTAATATTTTATTGTCCTTGTAATTATGTATAGTTTGCAAAAATGGGAACTGCTGTCCGTGTAGATGAGAGAAGCAAAGTGTATGCGCGAGGTGCACAAGCAATCCGTATGCATCGCATGCGCATGTATGCATGCGCCCTTAAAATAGCATCTGAACAACGCGCCACTGACTTTAGACCAGGTATTTCCTGGTCAGTAGCGCAATGGTTTTCAGAAACGTCAAAATACCGTTTGCGCCAG
>OOFH01092623.1:0-17682 GCA_900323355.1 Merlangius merlangus
CATTCTGGATGCGCTGCAAAGGTTTAATCGCAGAGGCAGGAAGTCCAGCCAGGAGTGAGTTGCAGTAGTCGAGGCGGGAGATGACCAGTGATTGGACTAGAAGCTGAGCTGCTTCCCTTGTGAGGAAGGGCCGAATTCTGCGGATGTTGTAAAGTGCAAATCTGCAGGATCGGGCCACCGCAGTGATGTTTGCGGTGCAGCATAACTGATTGTCCAATACCACACCGAGGTTTCTGGCAGTTGGAGAAGGAGATACAGTGATGTTCTCAACGGTGACCAGCAAGTCCATGTGTGGGCAATCTTTCCCTGGGATTAGGAGGAGCTCGGTTTTGTTGAGGTTAAGCCTCAGGTGATGGGCAATTGTCCAGGTGCTGACGTCCGCCAGACATTCCAATATGCGTGTTGCAATCAGGGCTTTATCAGATGAGGGGAAAGAGAGAAATAGTTGAGTGTCGTCAGCATAGCAGTGATTGGAAAAGCCGTGTGACGCAATTACAGAGCCCAGAGATCTGGTATAGAGGGAGAACAGAAGAGGCCCCAGTACAGAGCCTTGAGGGACTCCAGTTTCAAGCGTGCAAGGTTTGGACAAGGAGCCATTCCATGTCACTTGATAGGTGCGGTTCATCAGGTAGGATGTGAACCAGGAAAGAGCAGATTCAGCGATGCCAAGCTCCTCCCCTTACTCTGCCTGGCCCGCCCAGAGACTTTGGCCCGCCAATGAGACACGACCGTGCGAGCGCCACGTGTGTGTGTGTGTGTGTGTGTGTGTGTGTGTGTGTGTGTGTGTGTGAATACACACACTGTAATGCAAGTGTTTCTTGTCGGTTCTTTGACGTCTCTTGTATTTCCACAACGAGACTGTAGTGGGGGTTACCTCAGCCATGGTTGAGAAGGAATTGGGGGAAAGGAACTTTGGCTTTGACTCCCTGAAGTACATGAACTGCGACATGCCGGCGGTTGCCGCAAGGCACCACCGCCGCGAAGCACCACCGCCCGGCAGTGGGCAGCCGGCAGCCGGCAGCCGGCAGCCGGCAGCCGGCAGCGCGCGGTTCAGTCTACTTCAGATTGATGTGAAAGTGGAAGAACCAGAGACATCGGAGAACCCGACGAAGTCGTTTGTGATTCATAATATCATCTGGAGGCGCACACAGCTTTTAGCCGTGATAATAGGTATTATATGACATAGATAGCTATGTATTATATGATATTATTTAGGTATAGAGCTCCAGGACTGTAACGCAAGTGTTGTACACTTCCTTGTTATTTGGATAACCGTTCTGCTTTTGGTGTTATGGCGCATAACACGTCAGACTTTCGTCTCTGGTATTTCTTTAATGAGACTTGTAGTGGGGATTATCTCAGCCATGGTTGAGAATGAATTGGGGAAAGGAACTTTGGCTTTGATTCCCTCAAGAACATGAACCACGACATGGAGGAGAAAGGGATTGTTGGCGGCGATTATACTTTAATATATTCCCCTAAAATACCTTTCACTGAATTTATTTTATACGCACAATTATTCCAACGAGATTGTAAAATGTTATACAAACCAGGCCAGGGTACTTGCATGGACTTGGTCTTGGCCTTTGATTCACGGCGAAAATTTCCTGGCACCTCAATTTTTTGATTGATGTGCATGTTTATGTGGGTCCTTTCCCCAAACCCGGTTCCATCCCACCGATGTTTTGTAGTTGGGATTAATTATAGTTAGTTTTGTGTTTGGCAAAGGATATCATAAGGTCATGTGTTGAGTTTTTTGCTGATAAAAGCAAAATCTCCCACTAAGTGATGACTCTTGAAAATGGCTGGGAAAGCGTCTGTAACAGGCCCCACAGTACTCCTCTCCTGGGCGGCAGGGCTATGATTTCAGCCTCTTCTGTCATCTGCTCCTATCTCGCAAGTGAAGGACCTGGATAATTCAGATGCAGTCAGCCCGATGAAATTATCTATGCATTTGGACAGAATTGACCCCCACCACAGACAATTAATCACCTCACGTCATTGTCGGCCCGGCTGTTCTTTTTGTTTTTCAGTGGAACAGGTCCCGGTAGAACACTACACCGTCCCACTCTCGCAGGCCGAGATCCTGCTTGAGGGAAGTGATGTCACCCTGGTCGCCTGGGGAACGCAGGTAAGGGACGCAGCGCAGATTAGTCCGTGGACAGGGCTGAGACAGAACGAGTGGACCACCCGCTCTGCCCGCTGACATTTTAAAATGGCTCCGGCCATCCAGCCACGGATTACCACCTTAACACGATGACAAGCCCCTCGCCCGGGGATTTCAGCACGGCGGGCCGTGACCACAGCCAATCAGGCGTTTTCACAACCTCAATGTTCTCCTCTCAAGACGGCACTGGCCTCTGGCTCGCCGGCCTATTGTTCCTCTCGCTGTCCGCCTTTTTCCCCCCCACTCTTTTGATATCGTATTACACAGCTTAGTATGGCCATTTCTGAATAAGATTGTGTTCGCCTAGCCACTTTAAAAGGCTTATTCAGGCCTGGTACAGGACTGAAATGACCCTGATGCACTAGCACCGGGGTTTGAGGTCTGATGTGAGTGGCGCTGGGTGCTTGTAAATGGTGTGTGGGGAGGGGGTGGAGAGAGCCAGAGTAAATGGAGCCGCACTACATTTTGCACAATCTACGTTGCGTTCATAACCCCGGCCTACTCCCACGCGTCCCCTCTCAGTTGACGGCGCAGATGCAACCGACGGAACGACTACCACGGCAGTTCAGTGAAAGCGTTGCCCACCCAACAAACCCTCCCAGCAGATTTTTCTGATTAGCCTGTTTCGCCCCCGGTAGTCGATGCGATGGGTTCAGGAAAGAGCCCACCGGCGCGACCCACTGCTCGCGGTTTATTGGCTGCATTCGGCGCGGGTGGAGGTCTTTGAAGTGGTTTATTTGGACTCCCTATCGGTAACCACACTTGTTGTTCATCCTGGTTTAGGTCATTAGGACCCCCATTAGGTCTGTGTTCCCGCAGCAGCTCCACTCCCCGGGGGCTCTCGACAGGCATTAAAAGTATGTTCCATGAGCCATAGATGCTCAACGGTGGGGGATCAGACTTTCCATTGGATGTGAGAGAGGACCTCGTAGGAACATTCAAGGACTGCCTGTATAATCCTGATTCCCTTAATGCCAAATAAAGCTCTGTGGCACCAGGGTCCCATTGTACCCCAGTGGCACTTACTGCACCTCTCCCTCAATCAGATTGATTTGCCCTTCATTTATCAAATATCTTCAACTCGGTAGGTGATGATATTAAACATTACAGATTTACATTTTTTTCAAGTGCATGTAAAGACATGTTTCAGCTTGAATCTAACCCTATGAGAATTATAAAAGTGTTTTGGGCTGATATGGGTGAAACGAGCCATGCCCACTTTTTGATAATTGGATAGCCAACATAGCTAGCTTTTCTAGCTAGTTCCGTCATTTGTGTTCCTTCGATGTAAGAATGCAGCTTGGGTGCCGAGCTGTTAAAAAAATCCACAAACAGCTTGACATAGAATTTGAGTTTTAAATTTCTAAAAGTCTTTTTTTTATTATCACTGACAAAATGGCCATAATGACTACGGCACGGTATAAATGCATTTTTAAGACCCTTTTTTCTCTGTTGATTCCTTGAGTTGTGGGTGCGGGGTTGTGTTTGTAAGCATGCAAAACACTGGGTGCCCTGGCGTCACTCACTCCGTGAATGAACTCTGTTCCAGATCCACGTGATGCGGGAGGTGGCCCAGATGGCCCAGGAGAAGCTAGGGGTTTCCTGCGAGCTCATTGACTTACAGACCATCCTGCCCTGGGACACAGAGACCATATGCAAGGTACATGCATGCATGCACGCACACAACTTCTGTGCATCTGGTCTTTGAGTGTTTTTTTCTTCTTATCAAGGTGGCATTGTTGGCAAAGAAAACCTAAACGACCATTTTCAAGTGAAACCATTGAATCCAATTATCGCAGTATTCACATTCAAAATGTTTTGTTAAACCATCCTCTTGTTTCTTCGAAACAATGTGGTGTTTCCTGGTGCCGGCTGTCTACCAGGCTTTCTTCCTGGCTCGCCTGGCTAGGATGGTGGCCAAGAAGGCACCCAAACGGTTCCACGTGGGCCTAGCTTTGTGAATGAAATGTGTTTTTCCAATGCCAGTCAATTGCTTCTTCAATGCATTAATTGAAAGGAGTACATGTACATGCCCTTTTACATTTAGGGCATGTATACATTTATGGGGCCAAATCCTGCAGCTTAATCAAGGTCATAGAAATGTAATGTAGAGATCGGGTTTCTGATGCCGGAACACATTGGCAGACGATGCTAATTTTTAGCCAATTTACATGTTCTCACTGCAACATGTCACCCGATGCCTTGTTGTGGCTCCGACTTTAACAGGCGAGCCGGCTGTCGGCGGATGCGCCAGAGATACAGTTTTATACCCTCGTACGCATTTATTTGCTCAATTTAAATGTTTCCCTGGGTGAACCCACGGTACAGTTGTTGGCTTCTGCTGCCAAGCAAATCTTATAACCCACACTTACGGCACAGGGATGAAATTGCTCTAGCAGGGTAGTAATTTACCAGGGACTCTATTGGAGCCAATGGCGCAGACAGCGCTCTTCCAACATGAAGTCAGCCGAGGAAGATCCGTCAAGGGACAAATTTTTGTTTTGTTTGTTTTTTACAAACTGTCCTTTGGTGCTGAAGCACCGCCTTATTAAGATTGCTGCCCTGAGACGGCGTGTTTATACACTGATGTTTGGTGTTCCTTCAGGCACGCCTGCCATCCCGAGCCTGTCGAATTCCCCACCTAGAGCCCCATTTTGGAAACCCGTTATGCCTAATATGGCTAATTCAAGCTATCAATCAGCCCCACACTCACTTGGGTTAGTTATTGTTGTTATTGTTGTTATTGTTATTCTACCACTTTGTTGTGGGAATCACGTACGGCTGGGTATTGCCAGGTACCTCACAATTCGATTTGATATTGATCCAATTGCTTCAATATCAATTCAATAGGGTTCAGGTGCAGATGTCAAAAATACCTATATATTATTTAGAATTAACCATTATTGTGCTTTAACTAGCAAAAATGGAATACACCATTATATAGTATTGCTCCTGAGCTAAACTTGCAGCACAAGAGTAATAATCATAAATGTAAAGGGTACATTACATGTACATTAAGGCATGCTCGCTTCTAGATCACAATGACTGAGTATGCTTCTTTTTTTTTCTTTTTTTTCTTTTTTATGGAAATAATCTATTTAAAAAAAATTCTGAATCGAGAACAAATAAATTGCAGTGCATTGATGAATCTATATTTTTACCCAGCCCTAGAATCACGCACACATGTGGGCACTCCCTCACACACACAAAAGTATAGATTCTCTGTCACATTTAAGGACCAAACGGAGCATTTGATCAGGTTGTAAGAGCTTGCTTTATCGCTATAATCAGTTTGCAGACAGCTTTAGCTTTATGGAATTTTTTTTTGTTTTGGTGAGAATTGTGGGGGCGTCATCCAGTTTTCAAATTCAATTTAAAACATGCGTCTTTCTTGGCTCCCTATTCATGCAGAAAAAAGCGGAAGGCTTTGTGTTTGTTTGAAGGCCAAGAGCGATCTGGGAAATGAACAGGGCTCCGAACTGATAACGGGATCAAATATTGTGGTCTTATGCTGACTAGGATCACGTCGTAAAAAAAAAGTGAAGAACTCCTTGATATGCTCACAGAACGGTAAAAAACCTCTATGTATTTTCATTCTTAAATTTGCTTATTGATTGAATCAACAGCAATCTAAACATCTGCCTTTAGCAACCTAAACATCTGTCTCTGCCATTCTGATAACCTCTCTGCTAAGGGGATCACATTACAATTTAATGTTTCATTTATTATTATAAAGCCGTATTCCACTAAACCTTCCAATAAAGGACAAAGTCTCTTGCAGTGATGCACACGATTACAGAGAAAGGATAATAAATCTAGCATGGCCCCAATATCGTCAATGTTTTACTTTTTCAGCCTGTATTATGAACTCTTGCCTCACTAGGGAGTTTGGCTCAAAATGGTGATAAAGTTTATAATTGTTTGCCAATATGCGCCTGCCAATAATCATGGTCTGATTTTTTTCCCAGCCATGTTGTGATTTGAGCTTGCTTGTATCCAAGAGGGCAAGGTTTATTATTCGCACTCACACACATGCGCGTGAGATATCCATTTACAAATGCAGACTGTCTGAAGTTGTATTGAAATTTTGTAATTCATTCAGCAAACCCTTCATATGCTGATGCTAAGCTTCACTTTCGCTTTCTTACAAGTGGAGGACCTCCTGAGAATTATTTTCAATTTGCGTTGGATAGGATTTTGATTTGACTTATGAAAATGAATCTAGCAAAAAAACGTTTGCAGCATTCAGCAATAAGGGGTGCCCTTATCCTGGTTCAAGTAAAGTTATCCCTTCACAGTAAAACATCCAACTTTGTCCCAATCAGACAAGTGCTTAAAAATGTGATCGTTATTTGGCAAAAGCACAAAGTTTATGGCAATTACGCCGGCCTTTGGTTTTATGACACTGATAATAAGACAACTTTGAGTGAGGGCCAGTCAATATTTTCTTGAGGCCAGTAGTTTTCACACCTCAATGCGCAAAATGTTAACGCTATACCCTGCTTTTAGAAAATGCACACATGATCGATACAGTCGTAAAGATTTTCCATGCACTCTCTGCACGGAATCCTGTGTATCCTAGAGGAGCAGGAGGAGAGCGGCATGGCCTCAGTCACCCCGTTCCGTGGTACCCTAAGTACTGGGTGCTGCCCGGCTGCACCCTCCAGTCTTGGCATACACCCCACCACTGTGGCTGCAAGTCTTCCCAGGCTATGAGTTCCGACCCTATTCTTCACACGAAAACCGGGCATTTCAGGTCTGCTATGCATGGAATGCTATTTGCATTTTATGGGAAAGACACAGCTTGTATCTGTTATCTTGTTTTTAGTTTGTTCAATTATGGGTTTGTGTTTTGTGACCAAATATTTCTCTAAACAGTGGCAGGATAAATGATCAGTCATAGTATCCTTGTAGGCTACATACAAACTTTTACAAATCTTTTAAAGTTGTAAACTGTGTGCCTGATCCACACAATGAGACATCGGGTACATAAACGCCTGATTATTACTGTGAACAACCAGATGAGCATTCATAAAAACTACAATGGGTGGAAATGGATGACATTTTATTCATTTCCTGTTTTGCCTGTGGTTATTTCAGATCTAGACAACAAATAGTCGGTGACTCATCGATTTTCATATTTTTAATTCAAACGACCCGGAGCACCTGGTGTTCAGCCTCGTCGTCATGAATACATTTTGCAACCACTGGCCTTTTTTTAAAAAAACGGGTTGATTATCTCATGGACCAAGAGATGTATACCCAGGCTTCTCTCAGCCAATTAGAATCACGCATGCACTATCTACTATGCACTATACGCTTACCTTTTTTAGCATTTTCCAACCGTTCAAGCATGTACACAGTCTGTGTTTTGTGTTGTTTCTATGTAAGCCTTGTGTTTTTTATTTCCTTAATGGATGACTCATCCCCGGTCCATGTCTCAGAGATGACCAATTCAGCTCTCTGTAGTCTCATTCCTTTGTTCTGTTCCCATCGGGATACGTTTCGGTTTTGGCGATCTAAATTAGTGCGCAATGTTGACAGAATAGCAAAAAAAGAAAAAGTGACAATTTACTGTAAGAGTGGAGGGAGAAAAAGAGTGGATTTAAGGCGTGTATGTGTGGGAATCCTTCATTTCAGGGATAAACAGAATGGCTGGATTGCCCCCACACCAGAATGGCTGCTTGAATTAAACACTGTGGTAAAGGTTGCTGTGTCTAGTTTACATGTGGGTGATTTAATCCTGTGATGATTTCCATGTTATCAAGAACACTTATAGTAAACACATCTTCGTTGACTAGCTGTTTAGGCTGGTGCATATTTTAATGCATGTTTTTTTTGCTTCGGTTGAACGCAATCTCCATGTGCTATTCTAGAATGAGTCCGCCCCGCAAAGTGACTCCGACTTCGTCGAGGGTGCAGTTGTCAGAGCCTCGTTCGTCATCCACTCTCAGGTTTTTCCATGTTCAGCATCCAGCTAATGCCGAAACTTAATAAGGCAAATGGCGGAGAACGGCTGGAATAGATACATGTATGTTTTTATGTCATGATTAGAATTGCCAATTCCCATAAGGCCTTTGTGTAGAGGCCAACTGTAAAGCAGCTCATTGACTTGGATTGGTTCAAGGGCAATCCATTTCACTACCAACCTGCCGTGAAACCTCAACTATATCCTGTTTTATACATTTGGTGGAGCACCCAGAGATCGCCCCCATTTCAAAGGAATCAAAAATAATAAAAGATATAGCTACAAAGCAGCAATAAGAGGGTCAAGCATGGTTGTTTGGCTGCTGGGCTGCAACTTTTGGCTGTCCTGACTCCATGTAACAAGTTTGGTGTTTATACGGAAAAGTTTGGCTAATTATAGCGTCCCTTGTGGTGGAAGATTAACAAATGTTTTATGCGCTTTCAGGATGATGTCACGAGTCCACGTACCAAGTTTGGTGTCGATACGGGAAAGGGTTGGTAATTATAGCGCCCCTGGTGGTCAAACAGGATGGGGGCTCTAATCCGTGGACCAGGTTTGGTTTCCATGCCTGAAAGTGTTGCTGAGATATGGATTAACTACTTTATGGAACTGGTGGTGGCGCTAGAGAGTTCAATGCATTTGCTAAAAAAGTAACTCAAAGAGTCGACGATATGTTAACCAATTTACAGTTTAGCTGTTTCGCCACCATATTGGATTGCCTCTCAAGGGCAAAAATTCGAAAAGTATAGTTTTTGCGGCTTGGTCTGAAGATCTTCTCCGCCAAGTTCCTTGAAAATCTGAGGAAATTTGTGACAGCTGAAACTTAAGGTCGTTGAACTCAGGCCTGGTCCAGGGATTCCAACAGTACCTCATTTGTACCTCACTCGGAAGCAAGGGGAACGCTCGGGAGAGTAATGCAAGTCCTTTTTCGACCTATTGGTGGCGCTAGAGTGTTGGGCATAGAGGTCTCTAAATTGGCGAGAGGGATCAAGGGACGGTCCTGAATCAGTGCGCCGAATTTCTGATCTGTCAGCCAAGCAGTTCCATTTTCGACCAAATTTTGAACCCAGCTAGACGTCTGGGTTTAGAGGTCTAAATGAGTGTGAGTAGTCAGTGGGGTGGCCCGAAACTTTCAGCCAAATTACAGAACTTTTAACTAAGGTGTTCTACTTAGAGGAATAATAATAATAAGAAAACATAGAAACACAATGGGTGTCTCGCAGCTTCGCTGCTTGACCCCCAAAAAATTATAGATGGCACGCATACATTTTGGCAGATTGTTTGGTATCACTGGTTTATTTGAATAAGACAAAGTATCTCATTGCAAAGTGTTGCACAAAAAACATCTGCATTGTCTTAACCCTGCTCTGCTTTGGTGTTAGGCCTGCAGTGCAGAGCGTGTTTTAGGTTACATTCAAAGGTGTGCTCGTGCTACCTGGGGCCCCCGTCGGACAAGGTGATGCTCCGGCTGCCCGTCGCCATAGCAACAGGCTGGTGTAGGCAGAAAAAGAGTGCCAGCTGCACTCCGTGCCCCCAGTTCAGTACAGTCTAGTCTGGTTCAGGGTAGGGTCAGGCCATATCCTTTTTGTTTTAAGACGTTAAAACCTGTCACAAATACATGTTTCAACAGTCTGAGAAATACAATTGTATAATTAAGCAGGAACGCATTTTATCACGTGAAGTTTAAGTGTGTCATGAGCTGCTAAGCTCTCTTCTGACGCATGGTGGTAGCAATTGTCCCCATTCTTGTTTCATTCGTAACGCATTCAGAAATCCAGTATAAGGCCCGTATGCATGTTTGAGTAATAGACAAGCGATTAAGTTTGACCTTTATAAATTTGCTATTCATAGCTTTGTCTTAGTAGGCTAGCCCAGGCCTATTAGCAGAAAATAAATATTGAATCAGCATTATATTGGTTGCTAAGAGAGGGAGATTTTGACAAGCAATTTTGCCGTGAGATGGAGGAACAAAAGTATTGTATTTCATTACATTTTCTCAATATTCTGCATCAATGGCGATATAGTTTTAGACATAATTATTACGGCGTAAGAAAGATATTTCCATCGGCCCTTAGCTTTCACCAATATTTTTAAAGGCTTTGTACACATATCAAGCTGAAGCCATTACCGTAGGGCTTATTTGGGGAAACAAAAGAAAATGTCAATTCGATTTAGAATTTAAGGTCAAGAAATTAATATTCGTTTTCGTCCCAGGTGACGTGACCTAGATTTGAACTTCAAACAGGTATCAGACTTTTGTGGAATGTCGTCAAAAGTTCATCTACGTTTCTTTTAGCGTACTCCTTCTGGAAGTTTCCCTTGCTCAAGTGCAGCCCAGGCTTCTGTCATCCTGCTGCTGTGGCTCCTGCTGCCAATTTGGCTGAACCTGTTAAACTCCGAAGCATGTGCAGGAGGAGTCATCCGAGGACGCCCAGTGTGCGCCGCTGGTGCGTCAGGCACAGCACACGCATCGCTCGCTCCGAGCACACGAAGCCATTTACCCTCTGAGATGGGGAGAAACAAAAGGGAGGGAAACCGAGGCACAGATGCTTCTGCGTCTGTTCAGCAGCATTGTTGTTTTAGTTTTTTCTCAAGAGTGGTGCAGTGGTTTGCAGTTTGTGTGTGTGTGTGTGTGTGTACCTAGCTCTTTGAGATCTGGTGACCCAGGGCCGGGGCAATAAGACCCTCTTATCTGAGCCTCCCCCCGTCCACCTCCTCCTCCCTGTCTCTCCGAAGCCCACTAAGTGGCTCCAAACCGTAGGGCCTGTCACCGGCCCAAACACTGGGCAAACAACGGACATGGAAGCTGGCCTCACTGCGCCCGGCGTGCGGACCTGTTTGTTTGCCATGCGCCAAGGTGGAAAAGAGGACAGGAAAGGGGAACGGCCCCTGGTGTTTTTCTGCTCACTGTCAAGTCCAACGCGCTACTCTTGTGTTTGACGGCTGCGGTTGTTATTGTTTTCAATACTACCTACTATAATTATACATAGTGACTAAGATGCCATTTGGGCAGGAGTGTATATGTTTCAGATGTTTCTGAAGTAATCTATGAAGAGAAACTACAGTTGGGGTTCTTAAAGGTCTAGCTCGGATGGGCGGATGAACGATTGAACGGTGGGATGGAAAATATCCCCATCTTGACCACATGGTTGATGTGAAATCATAAAATATTTTATTTGTTACCCATCCAGCCATGGTTAAAATCAACCTTGTTTTGTGATAACAATAAAATATTTAACTTCAGCATTTACCTCAAATAGAAACATTTTATCTCCATTACATTTGAGGCATTTTTTCACAACAAATGTTTGGTTATATTTTTATTCTTTCTTGTGATTCGTCTAGCCTTTGTTGCAGTTCATGGAGCAGATTTTTTTTTTTTCCAATGCCCCATGTTTGACCGCAGACTGTTCTGGCACCACTGTTTTTGATAATGCGTCTTGCTCATAACTAAACAAAGAGTTGCAAAAAGTGCTGTTGATGCCAGACTATTCACCATCCTACAAAATTAACATGTTGATCTGTGCTCTGTTCAGTCAGTGGAAACAACTAAGCACTTTCCAAATATAATTTTTTTGGACCTCGGAAAATGGTGGAGCTTGCTACTATTGCAGCCTCCACTGACATCAAGCGTGCATGGGGCCCACATTCTCCCTGTGGGGCCTGAACGAACAGGCCCCTACAACTGTGATCCTGTTGAGCCATGAAAGCGACCAATCCCACTGAGCCCCCAGGTCGCTTGGAGGCCACAGTGAATTGTGTTTGAGCAAGCCTTCTTTCAAACCCAGCCTCAGCACCAGTCCTATTGATGCAGGCTGCCTGTGTGAACATGCTTCACTTCAAAACAAACGCAAATAAACACACAATCTGAGCCAATGCGGTATGTATGCAACATCAGTATTTAATTAAAATAATTTATTGTCATCTTTCTTTTACGGCGTCCTGTTTATTCAAGGTTGCAATGTGGCTGGGTGAATGATGGCTGTATGCTGCCATTCCCTCATTTAAAGTTGTCATTCTCATAATGAGCCATCCATTTTAATTAAGCCAAGACTTTACCAGGTGGCCTCCAGATGATTGCCCTGCAACTCTTGGCTGACGCAAATTGCTCATGGTTGGGATGTTGAAAGTTTACTAAAAGCTCTTTAATTGGACACATGCAACCTGATGCCAATGCAGTTTCCTGCATCCTATGTCCCTTTCCACAGAATAGTGATGCCTGGCTAAATTGTCCTCATCTCAACCACTAGGGATTTCCCATAGGTAAAACAGACTATGCTTGCATTGCACATGTTGTGAAAAGGTCCTGAGCTTTTCTATTATCTTGTATCCCAACCGTGCTGCTTCATCTTCTACCATAAAGACATACAGGAGCATCTCAATAAATAAGTGGTTAGTGTGGAGGGTGTCAGTGACTGTCTTCAGCACAACTGTCAAGTCAGCAGTCTTCTCCTTGATTGTGAATCCTACTGAACCAGACTGAGAGACCACTAAAATGTTCAGGAAACTTTTGCAGGTATTTTGAGTTAAATAGCTGACCTTGAGTTAAAAAGCTTACAACTTGAGTCTACAATATTGAACTTCTTCTGAGATACTGAATTTTGGGTTTTCGTGAGCTGTAAACCATCAAATCAGGTTCATCAAATTTAATCCAAATAAAGCCTTGAAATGTTTCACTTTTGGTGGAATGAATCTATTTAATATATTAGTTTCACTTTTTAAATGTAACTATTGAAATGAATGAACTTTTCCCACAATATTCTAATTGATTGCGATGTCCGGTTACTCCTGCTTGTGCTCTCAACCAATGCAATGGCAGTAGATCAGGAGTTGGTCCCTGTGTGCTGTAAAAGGGGCTGGCGACTGCTCCTAGGGCTACAGCTAGTTGTTGTTCAAAATCCCACTCCTCCTACTCCCTATGCTCCCATTTCTCTCGACCCAACTGTCCCCAAGTTGTTGAGAAAAAAACGAAAATATAATGAGTGTCTGTAATTCTAATATGGGAACCTGAATTGAGTCAGAGGGACGGGGTCTTATGGGAAACATAGATGGTTACTGGGGGTTTAGTGGGTCTCTGTGTCTTTTGGCCAATGCGTGTGTCATAACTTGTGTGATTTGTCTTACTGCGGCACTTTCTGGTGGTTATATCAATGGAAAATGACTCATGGTTGGTTTTTTGTTGGTGGCCTATCAATTCCCCACTCTCCTTTTTGAACGCTCCTTCTCTTTTTCCTGCCTTTCTGTCTCTGGTGAACGGTTTGGTGCATCTAAAAATGCAGCCTATCTTCGTTGGTACCACAAAGAACCATGATACTTGAGCAGCCCTCCACCGACATCACCAATTTAGCCGTCAATTTGACTCCTTTGATGGAAACGGGAGCATTGATATTTGATCTAGCGGCCTGCCTCAAGCCAACAATTCCCCTCTTCCTCAATGTTTGTGATCCAGAATCCTTTTTTAAAATGTATTTCATTTTCCTAGCTCAGCAGCAGCAACACCTCCGCTACGGCTCAGGTTCCATAGTAAGTGGCCTGCACTGGATATTTCTAAAATTCCTTTTAAAGCACTTGACGGAAAGGGCAGGGTCTCCATTTGGCAGGAACTTTTCACAGTGAATGGGAGCGTAGAATGTTGAGGTTTGTCCAGGACAGTTGCAGTTAAATAGCTTAGCGTGGTCGCAGGCCTACAGGTTGGAAATATGTTTGACCTGTCCAATAGTGGTTTGTGCGTGCACTTACGCACAAACACAGGTCGAGAGGCACCCTCCATCAGCTGCTCACACTCAGCATCTCATCACGACATCCAATCAATAAATCACAGATCAATCACACACACAATAAATCACACACAGTGTGATCTCTGTAGCTCTTCACCCCATGGGACTGTTTTTCCTCCTGTATGAGTTGATGACTTTGAGTAAACTAGGCAGGGGAACGACCCTCATTTTTCTCCAAGTGGTTTTATCTTGTCTATTTGATGCTTCAAACTGTTGGTTCAGTAGTCCAGACACAGGAGGGGAAAGTGCTTGTGGTGTTAATGTTAATAATTACGTTATGGGATTGAGCTTCTCTTATGAGGCAGAACTCGATGAGGCTGATGGACTGCTGGGATGTACTGGTGAATTGTGCGTTGGCTTTCGATCAACAGAGGTACATTTTTCTTCAATGCATTTCAAGAGCTTTGGCCGGGGGTCACGGCAGATTGAGATCATTGGAGTCAGCCACTGAGGACAGAAAGCAGGGCCAGGTCTGACAGTCCCCATGTCTGTAGCGTTGCAGGGGTGGCCCCAGCATACAGGATGTTAGGCTCACTCTCAGACACACCCATGCTGTGAAAACCTTGAAAGAAGACGGACAGCACCAGCCAAGGGCTGGCTTCTGAGGGACCACAAATAAAGAATGGGTTGGTCTTGGGCTGGGTACCGGTCCTAGCCTCGCTGATCCTTATGAGCAAACGATTGAATGGATTCACTCTAGGAGAGAGTGCACTGGAGGTCAGGTTGAAATAACGCAGGGCTTTGCAGGTACTTTGTGCGACGCAACCTGGACATCTTTGATTGACTTTTATTCAAACCATTTTAAACATTTATGCTTGATTTCATCATAGATCCCCCCTCTCCAACAGGTTGGGATGATCAGAAAGATGTTTGGCTAATTGGTTGGACTGGAAACGCCAAAGCCCTTGGCTGCACAACTCCCGGCCCTGTAATTGTAAACTCTTGAGCAACACACATATTGACAAATTCAACTTTCGTCAACCTTGGTTATTTTGATCTAAAACAGCAGTATTGGGGACGATGGGAGTCGGGTTCCTGGGTTTCCTGTGACGGGTCAGAATTTATTGTTTTTAGTTTTTATTGTTGTTCTCTCTCCAGACAAACAACTTGTTGTTTTGGTGTACTACACTGCTATTTTGACCTTTTTTCCATCCTTTTGTGGCAAGCAACACATGAAAATTATTATTTCTTACAAATGAACGATATGAAAAACAAAACCACTGACAAATATGGCTTTCTAGCTAGACAGTGGTGGGATTTTTCTGAAGTCTTCTCACATTTTAATTTTTCATATTCCGTCTACTCTTTGCCCCTAATATGAGATGCATTTCATTAAATTAATTAATAACCATATAAATAAAAAGATAAGCTGGTGGGTTTGTATTGTAGCCTCCTAAAAAGAAACTTCCCACTTTTGGATTTAACCTTGACGCCAACCTGAACATTATTAGGACCTTTTTAAAAAAGAGTATTTTATTATTTTGCTGCCTCTGTCTATGCTCATGCAAGCAGTTATTCATGAGATACTCAGACTAGGCTGTCATCGGAGGTGCGTTCAACGTCGCAAACATAGGCGAACGCTCGCAAACAATTTGAAGCCAATCTGTTAAGCGTGCTGATGTCTTCAAACGTTCGCGAACATAGGCAAACTGTCAGACTGAAGAGATGTGCTCCCAAATGGAGATTAACCCTAAACTATAGCAAGAACTGTGAAACATTTAAACAATTCCCATGGCTATGTTGAAAACATTAATTCCTTTCCACATAAAGCAATAGATAAATCGTTTAAAATAGCCTATCTACACCCTTACTTCAACTGTGCATCCTAAAATGTGATCTGAACGTGATATCACAGTAAGGGGGCAAAACTTCAGTGTCTTAGCCCTCTATTCTTGAATCGTCCGAATTCCTTGCAGTTTACTTTCTACGTCTACGAGATCGACAACTTCTAGACCTTCTTCTGTAAACTCGTAAATTATCATGGAGGCTGCAGCTAATACAATTGCGATTTGGGCCCAATTGTTTGTTTACAGTTTTTTTTACAGTTTAAAATGAACGTTTAGAAAATTGTCTAAAAATCGTTCAAATTGTATTGTTTAAAGTTAGCACGCTCCCTGTGAACGTTTGCCTATTTTCGACGATTCTGAACACACCTCGGGTGTGTGTGTGATTCCGTTTGTGCATTCCACAAAAGAGATTGCGTGGTCTGGTTGCAAGGCATAAAGGTAGAGCGCCTGTCTCCTGGTTTTATTGAGTCAAATTGGCATTAATGGCTCTTTATGAGTTGTTTGCAGTTCTTTCTGTCTTAGTTCTCCCCCGACGCCCCTGCCCCTCGAGAAGACTGGCTGGCCAAGCGCCTCGGGATAATCTATCTATCTCTTATTCCTCTCTCTCTCTCTCACGCTCTATTTTTATTTATTTTTATATTGAGAGAAATAGAACGAGAACGAACAAGCGAGGGGATACAGATGGAAAGTGAAGGGAGTAATGCATGGAAGGTGGAAGGATAGATTGTAATCTGACCGGATGTGGTGTTTTTATCGGTCTAGCTCCCTCACTGCTGTCTTTATCGGATTTGGGGTGGCAGCCATGGCCCATCAAGGGATTCCAGACGTTGACTTGTTTCAACACAATCCTGGCCGAATATTTGTCTCTTCCTCCAGAGTGTCTTATACACCAAAGTCTCACAAGAGGGACTGGAAATGGAAGCTTCTTGAGTGAAAAGGAAGGGCATATATTTAGTGTTGCCTGCCCTCTCTATTGTGATTTTTCGGTTCTGTCGCTTTCCCCACCTCAGTTCCGGGCATCCATCGCTAAGCATAGGCAAACCTCAGAGATTGGTATTATATCTAGTGTATATATCTGCATACATGGGGCTAGAGGTCAGCGCATGGCGAGTGCCCGGCGACTAGGAACCTTGCACTGGCCCATCCTCCTGATTCTCCTCTTCCTGTGGCCCTGGTCTGACGGATCACGGACAGTGGGAGGCAGGAGGAGGGAGTGCACGAAGCAGGGGCTGTCAAACGCAGGGTCACTTTCAGTCGGCGTCCGTTTGGCTCGTATGTGAACATATGCAGCCAGATGAAGTTGTTTTTTGTTATTTACTTGTTTTTATGTTCGTTTTCTGCGGGATTCTCGTAAGGTCAACACTTATTTTGTAGTCGAGTAGTTTTCCCCCCTATTGATATGTTTATAAAAAACGTGTGTGTGTGTGCACTTGGATGAGTTTCTGTTCCATAGTCTAACCACGATCTTGCTTAGGAGCCAAGCCAGCTTCATTTTATTTTATCCTTCTATAAAGTCTCCGCACTGTGCTTTTCAGAATGAGTTATGGCCTCATGATAACAGTCTGTTATATAATTTTGGCTGAAAAGCAATGGTCCTTTTACACCATTATAGACTAACCAAATTTGATCAAGTGCTGAAAATCACATCTTCCACTAACAATAGCATTCAGGGCTTTATCCAATACTTCTTTACATCAATGGTCGGTGACATTCATATCAATGTATTTGTTTGTGCACCCCCTCCAGGCTGTTGCCTAACCGAAAGTTACCGTTAGTTAGTTAGTACAAGGTAGCGTTAACAAGCACATGTGAGGATTTATGTGCGCTGGAAGGGCTGTTTTTATGGTTTCCGTGTCCCTTGCAGCCCTCCCAGTGCTGTGAGGCCAGGCCCAGCGTGTTTAAAGGCCAGGATGCCAGCTGGCCCGTCTGCCAGCGGCCCGGGCAGGGGAGGTGCAGATGGGGAGAGTGTCTGCTCCATGAAAG
>OOFH01092635.1:0-10145 GCA_900323355.1 Merlangius merlangus
GAGTTTGATACAGAGCAGTTTTTGTGTTGAAGAAATTTGTTTGATCTCATACCTGGCAAAATGGGAGTTACAAACATTGGATTTATTCATTTATTTTCCCCTCAGTGAACCTGAACTGTTAAGTACAGCTGGTTATCTATTTAAAAAGCCTGATAAATTACACTTTACTAGGGGCTTTACTAGGCTTAACATTTAACCCTATCATGAATGATCTTCAAAAAAACACCAAAATTCACCTAAGGAAGGACCCACATTGAATGTCACTCACTCCACGTTTTTCCACTTAATTGCAAAACTAGTTTTATGTCTGAATGCAAATGAGCCCTTTTAAGCCCATATCAGCAGTGATAAACGGATGGCCCCTCACACAGATTCTGTTGAGTCATTGGACCTTGAGATTTTAATCCTGAGGATTTTCCAGTCGATATATGGACTTAACTGCCTCTGGAAACACCCGGTTGAACTGTAATGAAGTAAATCAGAGAGAAGCTTCGGAGATGTGTAAAGTTGTGAGACTATTCTGTTTATTTGTTTGCTAGAGCTGTTCTTGTTTGTTGTTGTTTTGGAGAGGAAGGTTTACAGGTGACAGAGAATGTGTGGGTGGTTTAGTATGGAACTCGCCGTCTCTCTCTCTCTCTCTCTCTCTCTCTCTCTCTCTCTCTCCCCCCCTGATCTCTGTCTGTTGGTTTCTAAAAGGCTAGCAGACTGACACTGCGCTCATGGTACTCCTCTATTCTGACTCCCGGCAGTGTGACCGCAGGGTTTTGTCCATCACTCAGCTCGGTGCATGCTGTGGGGTTTATGCTTAACAATGACTCCGACGCTGACAAAGGAAACTTGGCCAGTAAAAGGGTCCTGTAACAGGATAAACGGGACAAAGACAAAAACAAGAGGACAAAAAGACAACGAGCACATGCCATGATTTCAAGGAAAAACTAAAGTAGTCCTCCATGCATTTGGTATAGAGGATGTTTATTAGTGGTGGTAAGGGTGTTTGACACCCAACTGAAAGTGTGTGTTTTTCTGTGTTCTAACCCCACTGTGGACAGTCTACCTGTAGACATCCTTGATCAAGAAATGCCTCATCCCCACCCGCTATGTATTGACTTTATTGAATTATTTTAATGAGGCCACCATCACCAACTTGTTTCTTTATAAAATGGCAGTCAGGCCATGGGTTCTTCTTTCACGCTTTGGTTGTATCTATCTCTCTCTCTCTGCAAACCTGTATGAGCTGTAACAGGACCAGAACGCCAAACTCAAAAAATCTGCAACTGATAGGTGTTCAGCGAGGCTCTCGCCCGCCTGAGAGAGGAAGTAAGCGCCCTGTGCAGTTTACTTTACACGTGACTGTGTTTTTAGAAGATGGGTGGGGGAGGGGGTCGCGGTGGGTCCATCCTGCTTTGATTCCTTAATGTAACCCATCTGGATCTGCTAGAAGAGTCGATGGCTTGTATATCCGCCTCCGAGTGCAGAGACACACAGAGCTCTCATGTCACACGCTTACCCCAGACACAATATTTAAATGGGAACATTTGTGGATTTATAACAGGATGTTCGAAGTGTTTGTTGTTGAGTCTCTTTTTCGTGTGCATGTAGAGCTGGTCCACGAAACTATTACAGCTGACAATTCGTCGGTTATCAATGAAAACACAATAATTGCACGCAGTTGGAGGTGCACGCGTGCATGTTTGACCTGCGTGTTCTACAATGTCAGCGAGGGTTACTTCAAAACAGCTGTTCTCCTATTGAGGCTCTCATTTGCATACCATTCAAAGCACCAAGCCAGCCCTTTGATCACATACTTAGAGTCTTTAGTGGGGACAGAGCATCTTTCGATCTACTGTGGTGAGGGCCAGAGGAGGCTCCTCTGCTCAGGCTTCTAATAGAACCTATTGGCAAACAGAAAAAATATAGTGTAATAACAATATTGTTTTTTAAGCAAAAGTCCTTGAGGAACACTGTGGAAGTATTTGCATCTCATTTATTTCCAAATCAATCGTTTTCCTCATGCAAAGAATGTGACTTGTAATATATTGGATCATGAATTGTAATAACACATTGGTGTTGGTTGAGAGTCTAGGTGTATGCACAATTTTATTTATTCAGGATTATATGAATGCATAGTTGAAATCACATATTTATTGCTTACAAAGCATGCAGGGATAATGTTATCACATTTTGCTTTCAGGAAGGGTTTTGAGTTTAAGTAAAAACTGTCCACCTAAGATTATTTAAAAGTTATATTATCTTAAACTTGCTAGATTGGCCAAAACTTCTATTATTCTGTGGTTCCTGAGCTCAAAGGATCCCCTTAGTTTATTTCCTGGATAGGGTTTGTTTACCAGTAGTCCCTGCAGCTCAATGCCCAGGCTTATGTTTTGTTGATCAAACCTTAAAGTAACTTCCTGTACAAATGGAGCTTTTAGTGTTGAAGTCTTCTGAGCACTGACTCCAGAGTGCAGGTCGGCGGTACCTGTTTGAACCGGCCAGCAGTGGTGGAGTTCTACACATTCCGTTGACATCATAAGGTTTACTACACCTCACCCATGATTTAGCCCCCTTTATCTGAGCCTCCACTTATGACAAAGAGGTGGACATTGTACCAATCAGCTCCTTAAGCCAAGTGGCTTTGTTGGCGTTAGCATTGTGTAAACAAATCCAGTGCCGGGGCTTTGCCCCCCTGTTTGTAATAATCCACCCGTCTTCCTTTCCATGGCGAGGCGGTCTACAAAGCATCCTTTTGAATGTTTCTGACAGCTGTTATTTGTATTTTTATGTGCTCTCTCCTCCTGAGTGTTTCAGGTGCGCTTGCTCTGCCCTCATGTCGCCCCTGATGTCAAAATGCCGGGTTTGACGGTGGCAAAACACAGAGCGAGCCTGTAATTGCCGCTTACGTTCTAAGGGAGAAGGATTTGTAGGGCCACTTGCTCTGTACGCCCAACTATCTCAGCCTCTAATGGTACAGTGAGCGCTCCCGTTGCACTCAGCGGCTCTTTCCTGTTTGTGGTGAAACCCGCACTTATTTGCTTGTCTTCCAAGAGGTAATCCAGGTAACATTTAGAGAAACTTTTGAAGCTTTACTTGGCAAATGACAGGATTCCATACATCCTTGACAACTGAGCCCATACCATGAAGGGCTTCCGGCTTGACTCTTCTTCTGAAACGAAAAAAGCCATTCAAATGAATTCATATCTGTATGTGGAAGTTGTATACAGTCAAAAGTTGTGCTTTTACAATCTACAATATGAAACTATTTACCCGAGCCCAGCTGGTTTAGTCAAGGTCAGATTGTTTTCCAGATGTTTTCTAAGTATTTATCCGCAATGCTTTTATGTCTGTTCCTCAAGCAACGCCCTATCTACCCATCTGTCTGCCTGTCTGTCTGTCTGAACAGGCCCCCCTCTCTTTGCCCCTCTGTCAGAAACATAGGCTTTTTTTTTTCCTTAACCTGGTGGAACAGTGGTTTCCATGGTCACCAGGTGCAGATTTGTCTGTCACAAAGCCTTATTTGGCCACAGCTGTGGAAATTGGATCTATCTGCCTCTACCTGGCACTTTGTCCTCAGCCTCAGCTTGAGGGAGTGTTAACACGTTCTTGCAAACTGTCTAGTGAACACAGGTAGAGGTGAAACGGGAGACCACCACCCCACCCCAGTGTACAATCTCCTCTTATACGAACGCAATACTATCAACTTTCTACACAATGTGAATTAAGAGCGGTTCTGAGCATTGTTACGCTTTCAAAGCTGGGACTTGCTAGACCGGCTACGGTGGAGCCAATTCATCCAAGAATATATATTTTTTAAGATCCATCCTTCTGAGCCGAACTGTCAGACAAGATCTCTCCTAACATAAGCATAAAACTACCACCCAATGTTGGTTTTTTATGAATAAATTGGCCATTCAGCATTTCAGGAGGCCCCGTTTGAGGGAGTTAGGGGGAGGTGAGTTGGGGTGCGCCATTGTTGCTAGTTTCAGACCTCGGTTGCAGCTAAACCCCTCTCTTCCTCCTCCTCCACTCCTTCACCCCTCCACCTCCTCTTATCTTCTGATTGACCCTTGAGATGTGCAGGGCCTGCCTTTCAAGGCATCCTCAGATTCCACTCATTCAGCCGTCCCTCAAGAGCCTCCGTTACCCTGCAGACAGTTCTCTTGTTACCCCCAAACCTCACACCGTGGGGGTGTGAAGCAAGGAGAATACACAGAGAAAGGGAGATGACAGCTAAGCCCAGAAGCCCTGCAACAAAAGGAATTGTTTTTAATACCTATACCCCCTCCTCGCATGGCTCTACTGGAACTCTTGTGAAATCGAGTGAGATATAGGGACATGGTGAAAAACAAACCCCTTTTTTCCATTGTCTCTGCTTAGACAGTTTGGAGTGGGCATCGCCACATGCGTATCGAGTTTTGTGGAAACCCCTCATAACTAAATAAAATAAGATGTACTTGATTCATCCCAGAGGGGAAATTTGGGGGACATGTGTGTCCCTGACTGGGAATGAAACCCGGGCACTGCAGGAAGAGCAGCAAATCCTAACCACGAGACCACCAGGGAATACCAACAAAGTGAGGAAGTGACCTAACTACTTGCACTACTAAAGCCACTAAGAGTCCTTTTGGTTCTTCCCTGCGAGTGCAATTGCACTGACACTGCATCCATTCTGCCCTTCCGCTAACTTCTCAACACAAACCTCAAATCTCAAAGTATCCCAGACCGCTCAAAAAAGCCTATTGTACAGAAGTCCTGGTCGCTTTGGGGAAATATTCAAGTCTGAGCTGTTTGTTGTCCAGCCGAGCCTTTAGTTGCCCTTAGCTTTTGTGTCTGCTAATTGTTCCGTGAATCATGAGCAGGGCGCGTACAATAAACAAATCCTCCACGGTGGGCAGAGTGCCATCCCTGGAGAAAGGAAAGGAAGCCGAGCGCGGGGTCGTTAAAAACATTTAGAGGGCCAGTGATAGATGGGCTGGGATCTGCAGAAGAGCCGCCACCGCCGGGCTTCACCACAGGGCGCCTAGGCAGCAGTTACAGCCCCCGCCCACCCCCATGCTTCATTAACCGTCCGATCTGACCTGTGTTGCTTGTCGCTTTACGTTGTACGTACAGAAGGCCCTCTTTAACGACGCAGGTTTATGACTGCATTATGTGGGTTTGAAAATGTAGATTTTAACAAGATGTGTCATCCATTGTTAGCAACAGCAGTGCAACAAATACACTGATGTGTTTTAAAGCCTTTAGTGGTGTTTGGTTTCCTGTCTTAAATAGGTCTCTTTCATTTCAAAATTTTAAGTGACAAGAGTGAAAATTTTAAGAGCGACAATAGTCAAGGGATTCGAGTTATTTCGCATTTGTTGGCAAAATGTATAGATTATTGTACGGATCATAAAGACCATGTTACATCCACAATCAAGAGGGACAGAGCATCTTAAGCTGATCTATTCCCCAAATGCTTTTAACAACAGCTGGGATGTCAATTGTATGCCAACGTGTGTGAACCATTTTGCAAATAAGGTGAATGTCTATAAAGAGTAAGGATTCTACAGCTGTATTTTTCAATAATATACGTTCTCATAAAAAAGAGGGGTTGTCTCATGGTTTCGGCTGAGTACTTGAACACATGTTGGATGATACATACTGGGTTTTCTAAATAGCAGGGTAATAGATTTTGAAGAAGGAATCACCTTTGGCAAAATTCGCCCACACATTGACCATTTAAAACCCTATAGCGGTCCCCTTGTCAAATCTAAATCTCTTCCCTTTTTCCCCCGAGGGGAAGGAGGACATATTTCACTATACAGTCTATTCACACCTCATCGTTTGATCTTATTGACGAGGTAATTGGCTTACAGCCCGTAGAGGATGAGTTAACCTGACTGCCAGCTCTTTCCTACTTCAACCACGCCCTCCGGCTAGTGTTTCAGTCTCCACACTGTTCTCTCAAGGGTGTAAAGTGTTTTCTTTTTTTCACTCCCATAAGCAATGCAACCTGCGCCTTTGCTTTTCCTTGCCTGCGTCTCTTGCTCTCTATCTCGCTTCTAAAACTCTGCCTAAGGGGCTGAATAACTACGGAATGTATCTGGGCCTAGCAGCATCGTTTAGAAAGAAGAGTATCCCTATATGTGAGCCATTTTGAACTTCAACCCTTTGTCTGTTTTCCCTTTTCAACACGAGATGCAACGTTTCCCTGCTTGTTCGTCAACTGCTGTCAGGACAGTTTGGGTTCAAGATTGTTGTTGTTTGAAGTTTGGAGTTTTCCAGGAAACCATAGGACAGCTGACAAAGGGCTCAGCTATAGCATCGATCTGAACCACGCCAGATTCCATTTGACTCCTAGTTGGTTCAGTCCACATGTCTGACTCTCAAAAAGACCTGCTTCTACAGTTCACAGGGTTCACTTGGTGTTCGGATCAAGTCGGAACACCAGCTCATGGATTAACATGCCTTTGGCTGGAACAGAGGGGAAGAGCATGACCTGTTAAATGGCCCAGTTGGAGAAACTCCAGAGCGCTGGCTCCCTTGCTGGACCGAGCCTGTACTAATTGAGGTTCCCTGTATATTGTCTTGTCCATGAAAGCCCTCTTTGTCCTGATCATCCCACTACCCCCCTCCCCCCTCTCCAATGTATCTCCACGGGCCTAACGTCATGCCCTCGCAGCCACTTCCTGCCTTTATTAGAGGATTAAAATGTCAGCTGAAGGTGGTGTAGGAGCTCGGTGATGTCATTCACTCCAGGGTATTTCTTTACTTTTCAAAGGTTCCAGTGTCTAGAAGCTAGTGGAGGAGCGGTCTCTGTCAACACCCCAACCCAGCTCAGGCCGAGTGGGAGGAAGGGAGACTGTCAGGTTTATTGAGAACCAGTAGAGGTCATCTGAGAAAAAGCCTGTCAGAGTTTGCGGTCATCGTTTATCTACTTGTATTAAATGTCCTGTGGTTCTCTCGGTAACCAAGCAACTACAAGTATTTGGGACAAGGGAGTGACATAGTGACACCCATCCTTTGCTGTTTTGGTGAAATTGCCACACAGACACAGTTAACGGTCCACTCGAAACTGGTTGACATGCCCACCTGACCTACACAGAGATGTGAGACTTGATTTGAAGAAGAGTAGGGGTAGAACACTCTGATCTTTTGTTCTTTTTCCTGATTTTTCCCACCGTGGAATTCATACCAGCTTAGCACTCTCTCAGAAGTTGAGGGGAGCCGGCCCATGGTTCATTCCCACACAGCGCCCAGACGTGGTGACAGGGAGAGTTTTCCCCTTGTGTTTTGAGTGTATCAAAAAAAAGTTTGCCCTCTTTCATGGTCAGATTCACTGTCAAAGTGCTGATCTGCGACGACGCGCTGCAACCTAAACCCGAGGGTGAAGCCTCCTTTAGGTTCAAAGAAACGTGGGGAGGGGAGGACAAAGAGCCTGGCTTGACCAACTGACGGGTCTGAAAGCCTCCAACTCCAACTGAACCTTGACATCGAAGAAGAAAAAAGAAAAAAAATGCCTGCATGCACATTCCATTCACACTTCTTCAGAAGACTATCGTATCTTATTTTCTTATGCGTTCAGGGATATCGCAGGGAATGAAAATAAAACTCAATCTCGCTGTTGGCCCGATGTTAAGAGAGGATGTGCATACAGTTGTATGTTTGCCAAATTATCCCGGCTGATTGGTGATATGTTAGACCTGTATAGACAGGTTGAATATGTACATTTCGGATGAATCCCAGCTTCCAGTGCCTCAGTTAATCATTGGGCAATTCTCCATCTGTCGTTTCGTTGGGGCAAGGGAAAGGTCCAAGACACTTTTAATGCTAAGCTACTTACAGTGAATTTGTCCATGTCATTAAGGCTCAAGTAGGAGTTAATGACTGTAGTGCGGAGTGTGAAGTGAAGATTGAACCTACTATGCTTCCTATTTTACTATTAATCAGCTTTGGGTGTCAATTAGAAGTATTTCAATGCTGACACCTTATACCTACTAACTTTACTCCCAAATTACAAATAAAGAGTGTATTTTCAAAGGTCTGCAACCGTTTTGAGTACCATATCAGTCAAAGTCAGAGTCAAAAGGCTGCCGTTAAAGTATAGGACCCCAGTAAAGGTTCTGCAGGAAGGAAAGGGCTCTCATCTAAGAGTGATACAGGTGTGGCAAACTAAAAGAGTGCACCCAGAGCTCGGAATTGATGGCTTTTTGTTTTACACATTTTATTGAAAACTTTTTGTTTCACACGTTTCATACAAATGAAATGAACAATTACCGTGTACTGAAAGAGGTTTGTTAGCGGCTGTCCAATCAAATGAATTGTCCTGTGTGATTGACATGAGAATGTGAAGAATGCTGATTGCACGGACAGTTTGTCAGTGGACAGCCCATGCCAGAGAGGTGGGCCCCTTACTTTATTAGATATGGATGCTTCTTGGAATGTGGCCGTGATGTGTAGATTCTCAGCCGTTCATACATGCAACAGTAACAGGTGGAGGAGGGTTCTCAAAGGCTGGGGCTTTGAGAACCCTCCTCCACTCCTCCACCAGGAAGGCTGAGTAGCCTTCCTGGTTTCACTGCAGCAAAATTTGGGTATGTACAAAGTACTAAGGCTGGGTGAGGCTGGGTAAGGCTTGGTGGGAGTTGATATGGTTCTAGTATGATTGTGGTAACATATTGCGTAGCCTTTTGATCATATTCTAGAAGAGAGGTTAATGGAGAAGCACAACGAGCACCTCCACCTTTATCCCCCACTGGAGTCCATCTCTCCCTAGATTGTTTGATTGACAGTCATCGCAGACAGGTTTTCATTTTCAGCTCCTCAAAATTCTGTGGCCTCACAAGTGCCAGTGACTTCACCTGGTCTGGTGGCAAGGCTTAGGGCAGTAATTAGTCTGCTCTGCTGGAAATTGACAATGGCTGGGTCTGTTCCCAAACCTGCTATCTGCTGAGGAGATCAACACAACAGCCCCCGAAACCCCCACCCCCTCCCTTTAAGCTGAAGCCTCCCAAAATAATACAACCTGCTTTTTTAACATACTTTCTTATTTTACATACTTTTCTTTAAAGGGCAGTGGGGGATCATTAGACCACTTGTAAATGTGAGTTATTAAAGCTTTCAGGACTTTTTAAGTGATGACTTAGGCAGTTGATTTATTATCTGTAAAAAAGCCTTTAAAATAACACCAGCGCAAGAAGAGCCCAACGCAACATTACATTTTTAAAAGGGTACAATTATTTGACTTTACTATGACAAGCAACGATGAGTCTTACACTTTAAGCTGATCAACTGATGTATACATTTTCAATTTATTAATGTATTGCAAATTCAACCAGCTCAAATGGCATCCATCTTGATATACCTCAGAGCCATTAGCTTTGTCCTTCTTTCAAAAGCAACTCCAAGATGAACGTAGCAGGGCTTCTGTAATGGAGCTTGTTTGAAGGGGATGAGGCTGTTAATGTTGGGTAGAATCTAGTACTATCTCAGTTTATCCAGTTTGTTTGCTTGCTGCCATGGCTGCAGCATGTTGGGATTAGGTGCCAATTTGTTTCATAGCTGGCCTCCAAGGGTAGTTAGAAAATGGTAAATAAACAACAAAAAATAAAATCACCAAAACAGAAACAAAGGTTCTGAACTCGAACGGAAATTATATCGTCTAGTTATAGCGTCTTGAGTAAAGTTATTTAACAGGCTGTGACTTGTCCGTGGCTTTACAAACCCACTAAAAAGTTTCATGCTGAATAATGTGTCTGTGGTCGGTATGCTACTGTAGGGTCTTGCAAGCTGCCTAAGGCCTAGAAATGAGTGAGAACCAATTCAGAGATGTAGAGATAAATACAAACTGTAAGTGTGTCCAACGATATCTTTGCATCAATCAAACTATCTATATACAGTATATATCTCTTTATTTCTAATCTAATGTAATGTATTCTGAAGCATTGCTTTAATCTTTTGCGAAGCATTATGTTTAATAAAATTGACAATGACATATCGTAAATCCCTACAAAACGTTTGCTTGTGTGTGTGTGTGTGTGTGTGTGTGTGTGTGTGTGTGTGTGTGTGTGTGTGTGTGTGTGTGTGTGTGTGTGTGTGTGTGTGTCTGTGTGTGTATGTGTGTGTGTGTGTGTGTGTATGTGTGTGTGTGTGTGTGTGTGTGTGTGTGTGTA
>OOFH01092636.1:0-15916 GCA_900323355.1 Merlangius merlangus
ACCTGAACAACCTGTGCCACTTGTAGGTATGACAAGCAGCCAGGGGAAGGCCTATGAAACACTGCAGGAAGGGGGTGAGGACGGTAGCCTAGGAGATCTTTTCTGGAGAGGACCTGAGCTAGGGGATTTTTATCTATAGGTTTAGGGAGGGTGGGAATTAAAGAAAATACACCAGATCTGATCCAGTGCCGACAAGGGACTGTGGGGTACTGTGTCTGAGGGAGGAATACACTTGTACGTGACGCAAAAGGCAGGAATGCAATTTCCCGGGACTTAGAAGAAGGCTGCATTGTCGCCATGAAGTCCCCTCCCCGCCACCACAACCACAACAAAAACCACATGTATTGAGATGGAGTGGCAACAGCTGAAGAGGTGAGGGAAGGGACACCTATGGAAGGAAGGCGGGGGTGGAGGGTGTGGGGGGGGCGCCGTTGACCATAACATACCACAGCGGAACAACACAACAACAGCCCCACCACCTTCTGAAGGATTGGCCAGTACGTGTGATTTTTGTTTGTTTTTTTAAAGCCAGTGATCAGTAGCTAAACAGGTTCGGGGTTACAGGTTGGGATAGGATCCGTTTCCTGTTATTTGGGCCCGTTGGGGAAGTGTAACTGGTGTGAAAGAGAGAGAAAAAAAAATACCAGAGGCCCCTTACTGCCCGGCTTTATGGTCGGAAACTTTACTGGGGTATAATTGAAAAGCAATAATGGCTCTGGACCAGCTGCTTCAGGTGGTAGATAGGGGAAAAAAGGGAAATGTGGGTTTTTACACCCAGCCTCTCCCTACACTGCCGTGCTTTAAAGTCACAGAAAATCACATTTACAAACCATACGTGGATCGAGGAGAGGGACCCCAGTGAAACAGGCGGCGGGTAAACAGACATGCGTGGCAAGGCGGACTCGAGGCTTACCTGAACCTCCAAACTGACTGCTGGCGAGAGTCGTTGGGCGGTTCTTGCCATTTGATACAGGCGGTGCAAACATCTGAAATGGAAGCGTAAACTGTGAAAGCAATACACTTGGATGTTAACATCTCTGTAAGGGCTGGTTCGATATGAATGCAGAACAATCATCACAAGTTATTACTACTATCACTGCTGGGAAGCAACGTACACATACCAGTTGAGGCTGCATAAGCAGTTAGCCCATGGTAATGTGAGTCACAACAGAACAGTCAAATAAAATGGAGGTTGATTTACAACCATCCAAAACCCCACCCCAGACATACTATGCAATTCCTGAATGTGATGACGTTTTACTATTACAAATGCTTTTTAGCAACTCATGGACGGTTCATATTGGAAAAGTAGCTTGAAAAAAACAGTTATGAATTAAAAGAATGTGTATGTGTGTGTGTATTGGACTGGAGTGAAGCATTGTTTAGAGGCATCTTACCGCACTGAAGTCCAGCAAGTCGCTGAGCTCCTTGTCTGTTCCCACAGCAGCAGCCATTCTGTGCTGCTGTTCGTTGGCCCTTTAAGTCTCAGTAAGTGACTGTGGGCAGAGGTGAGAAGGAGAGCATTAGTAGGACCCGTTTGTGAGCTGGTTAACTCTACCCCGTCTTCAAAAAAAAGGTATATACACACACACACACACACACACCACATATACACACATATAAATAAATATATATGGGTGCGTGTGTGTGCGTGGTGGACACCTCGATTACATCCCCGGTCGTCAGTTTGAGAGGAGCCAGGGGGTAAGCCAATTAAATTACACCGGTTGGTAGTACACAAACAACCAACAACCACTCCAGCTATGAGGGCATAGGTCATCTGTGTACCAATGAATATGCCATGACTGCATAATTAATGTCTATGTTATAAAATAAATATGACAATCGGTGGTGGTGCTTCTTCTCTGCTTTAAAGAAGGAACATGGTGTGAGATTATCTCGTGGGGGGCTGTTTACAAGGAGGGTACACAGAGTTTAAATTGGAAAACGGCTCTCAATGTACCTTACTTGAAAGTGTAGCCTGGCCCTCAAGTCCAACCAGGATATATATAGTTTGTTAACTAGTGTTACCAAACGTATTTGCTTGACAGATCAACATCATTGTAATCCACCAGTGATCACCTTTCTGTAACCATTGAATTATTCAACCGGAATACAGGTTGATTGTTAAACAAAATACAAAGAATGGCCTAGTCTTAAAATCAACGACAAGTCGAAATGTCACACAACACCCCTTTAAAAACGAACCATGATGTACTGTTGTAGAAATGACATACCTCAATTTGTTCATAAATCAGAAAAAGTGCCTTCTCTGTTAACCCACATTTGTAACAGTAGACGGTTACAGCCAAAGGGGAAACACTCCTCTCTTGTGCTCATTCCCCAGGCCAACTATGTCTCTTTCCTCTCACAAGCAAGCATATTTTAACCTTGCTTTCCTATTCAAAGAGGCGGAACCAATGCAATAAGATGGCATAATGCTTGCAATAAACCATCATGTTCATCCAGTCAAACGTATTACTTGTAAAACGTTTTACAATGATAATTAAGGTAAACAACGTATGCTTGATAGGCCAACAGATACACAATACTAAAACTTTAAGAATAAGGTTTAGATAACCATCACTGGATCACACACAATAAATTATGTATACCACTTCAATCAATCCTTTTGAGGGGGTTCAATTAAATAATTGAAACCCATGCTGATAAAGTTGTACCAAATCAAGTAATTAGTAATAAGCGTAATAATATCATTGAATAACAGGTCTAGCATTTAAACCGATACTGTACTAAAATCCAAATATAGGGATCTGGACATTCTTGATCAATAGTTCCTCAACTTCCCTGTCTCATTCAACCGAGGTCAAAATGGGGGAGAAGTGTTTAGCCCCTCCTAACAAATGGAACTTCCATTTGCCACCCCCACCCGTCTCTCCCCTCCCTGCCTCCTCCGGCCTACCCCGACTGGTAAAAAGTTTTATTGCTGAAATAGCAATAATGCGGCTAGAACAAAGACCATGCGTTAAGCAGTATGTCATTATTTATCAAAAGGGGAATGCGTTTATGAAGCACCGTTATGTTAGCGAGGCTTCAGAAGGACCTTAAAAACCTGTTGCCCGTCCACACACCGAGGAGGAGGAGGGCACTAGCGACACACAATTAGCTTCATCATTGATGAACACAAAGACTCAGTCCACAAAAGTTTAAGTTGGGGGGCCAAAAAGGAATCAAATAAGACATGTATTTCTATATTTACCCCTTTGACCAAACCGGGGATACATGTGGTGGACGACGTAGATATAAATACTGGCTAACACATTTTGTTTACTGGCCAGGATCGTGGTGAAAATAAATTAACACCCGCTTTTCCATTTAACTGGAACTACGTTGTACACCACCGTAGATTGTTGAATCACACAAACGTAGTATCGCCATACAACATTAAACCACAAAATATGATGAACAGGTGTAGGCGCGTGTCCTAAGCAGCGATCGAGGACTAAACCCGTCCAGACCAGCGTTATATCTCCATAACCACCACGCATCGCTCGCTTTCACTAAACCTAAGTGAGTTGGCAACCATCCGGAAATTTTCAATTCGGATCAGGCTGCCGGTTTAATAAACGCTCACATCGTTATGGCCTCCGAACAAAGAAGTCTTTGGCCGTACAGCGAATACGCTGCTCAACCAACGCGAGGTCTTCCTCCTCCAGGCCGGACCGAAATCCAAGAGCCCGCTTCCCCCGGCGGCCCCTCCGACAACTTGGGCGCTGCGCTTAAGTTGAACAATAGCGTGTTAAAAACCCGACCGGCAACCTATGTTTCACATGCACATGCTTGATATAATTTAGTTTCTAAACCACAATTACCTGGACTTAATAATCGGGCATCCAACATACAAAATGAGCGCCTGGAGTAGAGAAAAACAAAGTTGGGGATAGGATCCTTCCCCGTGCTTGCTCCGGACCGTGGGTTTGATGAAGATGAGCAAAAACAATATCAACCTCCCCTCTACCGGATCGGCTTGTTGTTGTCCTGGTCACGAAATCGAAACTGTCTTTCCGGGTGGAATTACAACTCTTGTGTTAATTCCGATTTTCTTATTGTTACGATTGTAACGATTTCATTTTCCTAGTAGACATTTTAACAGCCTCCACATTGTCGGTTCCAACAACATATTACTCCGCAGCGCAGCCTACGAGAGGAGATGGACGCTAAAACATCAGCGGTGTCCGATTTCAAACGACTTCCTACCGAGCGAAAAATATTTTAAAGATCACTTAATCATACCACGTGTACCTTAAATAACACGGAAGGTAACTTGCAGAGTTTCAGGTGGAATATTATATTCCCATAATGGCAACCCGTGGGGATCTATGTAACCTTGCGGAAGAGGACAGCGCAGAGCTCAGCAGCCTACTGACAGACTAGTACAAGATGGAATGATAATATCCAAACGTGGGACCAATTGGATAAAGGGAAATTTTGATCGACACGAGGGTTGCCCAAATACATCTCTACGATATCCTTTGGGGCCACCTCACTTTAGCCAACGGTTGTTTTTTATTTTTGCTATTAAAGCGCTGTCTAAGCTCCAAAAAAAACAATGGTGTGGTGATATTCTACTTCTATTCTACACATGCGAGGAAGTGAGACGTAATGGCCATCGTGCCGAATTAAGGAGAATGTTAGTAATACCATATCATAGATGACTGCGAGGGAAATATAATGCATTTAGATAGAACTACAGTGTCCATTGGGGTTAGCGTGCTTGTAACCCTAATGCTTAAACCCTAATATCTGAACGGCTGTATGACATTGGCTGTACCGTTACATTTAGAAGAAGCGTTTTGGTTCTGATCCAATGGCTCATGGCTAGTCAACAAATGGTTCAGGTAAACAGTCATTGAATGGATTTGGAGGACAACAAAGAACTGACAGCTGTGTCTGCCATGTTGAGTGGACCATATAGACAAGTGTGTGGATATACTATGAATGTGGGTTTGAAAACAAGAATAAAATAATGGTTGAGTAACCTACCACTGCCAACGTGTAATCCAGCGTCAATGGCGATGTGTGATCAGTTAATTCTAATTTCAAACCCAGGACATGGCAGGACCCGAAGCACAATATATATAGGCCTTGGGGTTCAAAGAAATGCACATTGATGGTAAACATTGGTTTGCATGTTTACCAAGCATTTGCTAATACGTTGTTGGTTTTGGGGACTTGAAAAACCCCAACTGGTTAGAGGGGAAATAACCACAGTAGCATCTGTGCTGGCTTATTCACAAACAGTGAACCATGTGTGGTTTGCACTAAGACAATCAATTTCAGAGCTACACTTAAGCGTCAAGCGCATCTCTTTAAAATGATCCTCCCATACAAAAAAAAGTGATTTGATGAATGCTACAAAGCAATTTCATTTACTTAAGACATTTGTCACATCTAATGTTTGTCCTCAGGAGCTCTTCGTGGTCTTATCTTAGGTTTTTAACTTCACACACTGTGTTTGGCCTCTGTTGTCTATGGCGAAACAAGAAAAAAACATGTATGAATAGCCTGACTGTAAAGAGCAACTTTGACCCTAAAGAGGGACTCCTTATGGCAGAGTGTGAAATCATTCCGTCTGCACCACAATAAGTCAGCTCTGAATAACGTGACAAAAAAAAGGTGAGAGCGCAGAGACGATGCGAGACCCCATTATGACAAAACCAGTCTTGTACCAGGGATTGATGGCAGAGCGTGTACACCTGGGGAAAGACGGGGAGTGTGTCTTCTACGGCAGTGATCATATCGGCTCTCCAGATGAGACATCAAACAGTGTTATGGTTGTTCCTTTAAGAAAAGTAGGACAAGCAGCAGGCTGCAAAATAACATCAAGGTGCAGAAGACGCATGAAAAAAACGACAAACTATTTTTAGAGTGGAACTCCTATTTACTCCAACCCCAAAGTGCGACCTCCTCGACATGCATGAGCCTCGTCTCTGTTTCTTCCTCTTCCTATGCCATACAGAGCATATGCAGTTTGGGTTCCCCCAAATGAAGCCACCCACGCATCAGGTACAGTATGAAAACCTGGGACTTCCTGTTATGACTTTTGGTTTCCTGTTTCCTGTTGAACATTCTGTCAGGGCCACCAACACACACACAGACACAGACAAACACCCAGCCAAACACGCACACACACACACAGGAACACACACACACACACATACACACACACACACACACACACACACACACACACACACACACACACACACACACACACACACACACTCAAATCCTCCATAGTGACAGCCAACACTCACACTCCCCTGCCTGGTCTCAACGTGATATACTTGTTTGTCAATGATTCTTCCTCAAACATTGGTGACATTTATCAGGAGCATCTGGGTGTGTCCTCAATGGACAGTAAAGATATAGTGCCATGCTTTCGTCTTGAAGTATTCTCTCTGAAAGATACATACAGTAAAGCAATGGATTTTATGGGGTGTGAATTGCAGGCATGGGTGCTGTATATAATGGGTTCTGTCCAGCCTTGTAAAATGTGTACAAAACAGAAGCGTATCAAATAAATCATTAGCCGATGGAGGCAGCTGCCTTCGACGTTCTTCATCAAAAATGTTATTTATTCCATGTCTCCATCACACCGTTTAATGTTAAAGAGAGCAAGATGGATCCATATCTGGGGAGCACTGAAACGGCAGTAACGCCAGCAAGTGCCCGTGTGCACCATGTAGGCAAACCGCCCTTTGCCAAAAATATCCGAATACCGTTGTTTGTGACACATGACATGCTGCCGCTGCAACCCCCCATTGAGATACCTGAGCCTGATCTCGGCATCGCACCCCCCCTCCCCTCCACAGCCACCCCTACACCCACCGCCACCTTTCCCATCGCTCACACCAGGGGTCAGCCCCCATCACTCTTAACGAGCACACGTCTTGCCCCCTTCCTGTGTTGGCTCTAGCTTGTCATGCTGTGTGTTCACTGACTGTGTGCAGGGTAAATCATCTAGCTAGACCCCCCTCCCATACCTCCCTGTTGTCCCTTTCATGCAATAACACTCGTCTGAGCAGGGGAGGAAAAGGCATCTATAGGGAAAGCATTACATCACATACATTGAGTGCCTTGTGCATACTCTATCCTGTCGTGTTCCTGTGCATGTGTAGCTTGTCACCATCGTTACTTTATGGTGGACGATGCAAGAATATATTTTGCTGCGCTAATGAGTGCATTTGTATTCTGTGGACCACACGCCATACCACGGTTTTATAACACGAGAGAAGCACAATACCGTCCCTCTTTTTTCCTCATTTTCAGCTTATCTTCCCCTCCCCCTTTCTTGCAGATTGGAATTCATTAGCAATCAAAGAGAGACTGACAAACGCCCAATCTTAATTACACTCTCATTTGCATATTTGCATATTAATGACTGCAGACTTTGCTGTTTCTCTCTGCTGCTGCAGCACAGCCCCCCTACACGCGTGCCCATTACTACCTCTTAAACTTAGCGCACACTGCAACGCCACAGCCGTCTCTCCACAGCTCAAGGCCTTTTCCTCTCAGCAGTTTGACACATTCAAAGCAGACATTACATCCTTGTGATAGATACAAGCAGACTTTGGCGCAGATGAAAATACACAATAACCTTTGTGGAGGAGCTTAAAAGGTACCATGCTTTCAGTTTTTCAGTTCGGTCATCCCACACTGCGTTAGACTAACTAATGTATGCAACTGAAAATATATTCTTTTTCTGTTCATAGCCAGGGTATAATATCATGGTATGACAACGTTTTTCGATTACAAAAAAAAGGCCTTGGTGTGGTGTATTCTAATGTGCTTCCTCCTTGTGGTGAAATGAGTGTACAACAATTAGCCATTTTACATTTCAGTGAAGGAAGTCACCTTGATGAATATCACCATACATACACTTTAGGATTTGTGTATATAAAAAGGCAACTTGATTATTTTTTTTGTCATAAAACATATTTATTTAAAATGTTATTGATAAGAGGAAATACACAAAGAAAAAGACAAATGGCTGAACAGAGGATTACATTAAACATAACATTTGTCCTAGGCTACTGCCATGAATCAAATCTTATTTTCAGAATTACATCAGTCTCTAAGGGGACCAAGAGATACCAAAAGATTGAGGCTTTAAGTTACGGATACACAGGAAAAAAAAAAAGGTATTCTCCTTGATGCAGTTTTGAGGTTCATGCCAAAGCGTTTTAAACATTTTGCTTCACCTCAAGTCATTCCAAAACTGGTAGCAGCAGCAACTAGAGTAGCGTCAACAAAAGCACAAACTGCAGCAATAATGAGTTACACCACCAACCTAAAAGAAGCCCCTTGTTTAACAATAGAAGAAAGGTCACCACTGAAGCACCTTCTACAGTCCCCCTGACATAAGTAAACCGTCACCAAAAAACAAAAGGCCTTATATCTAATGTGAGGCAAAAGAGAGGAAAGCCAACCAAATGATGTACCAATTTAGACAAATTAACCTAGATTTAAGCATTATCAGAATATCTGGCATGAAGTACGGCGGTGTCTTCTTTACACCTCAAAATGTATCTGGAAAGAAATATTAAGTGAATGCACTGTATTCTTCCGATGCAGTTTTATCAGTGATTAAATATGCCTCGCTTGGATTGGCACCAGTATTCAGAAACACGCCCTATCCCTTTGCAGTGTAGCAGTTGTAGGTTCAAGCTTCACGATGTTCAAGAGCCATGCAAACACAAGTGTCTGGCAGAATAGCTTGGACATCCTGCACAAACTCAGCCCACCAATCTTTCGCGGATTCCATCCAATCCAGCAGATAAACTGCTAAGCCACAAATTAGTGATTAAATGGCTTCATGAACACAGATAATTGAATAATGGCCAGCAGTCCAGTGTGTTGCCAATCTTACATTGTGGAAATAGTACAATCATTTCAACAAAGGGTTGGGAGCCAACATGGAAGTCATTGTACAGTGAAGATTACAAATATGTTTCTATCATCTCCCCTCCTCTCTCCCCCCTCCCTCCCTCTCTCTCCCTCTCCCTCTCTCGCTCTCTATCCTCACCCCCTCCCTCTCTCTCTCTCTCTCTGTGTCTCCCTCTCTCTCCCCCTCCCTCCCTCAAGATCACAATGGATAATCAATAGGCTAACATGTTGATTGATGTAATGTATGAAGCCCGTGGAGGTTGGACTGGGGGAGCGTGTGGTTTCCGATGGGTGTAGCCGCTCGCCTTGTTCTCTTGTGCACCGTACAGAGTGGGAGTGTGTTCTGCTGCGCCTCAGTCTGTCGTGCGCGTGGGAGTGCTCGGTTGGTTGAACCCCATCGTTTTACAGAGCCAGCCGGCAAAGTCCACCTCCTCCACCTCGGACCGTTTTATAAACGTGTGGTTCTGCAATACAGACGGCAAAAAAGGAAGAAAAGAATGACAGTTAAAAATAGCTGCGAGCGTTAAACCCGCCCGCCACAGGGTGATCTCTGGGCGCCTGCTTACACAGACCTGCGCTTGACGTAGACAAATAATCTTCAGCAATTCATTGACCAATGTTCTTTTGAAAAGGATGCATTAACTGCACATGCACATTTAATCCCCTTCACGTACAATAACAACTCAGGGAGATTAGTCTGCTTTGTACAGACTTAAAAGGCTGTAATAGGTTTTAAATGGACCCAACGTAAAGCGTCTCCAGTTCACATTAACCAGATCACAGCCATCATTACGCTGTCGGGCACAGAACGAAATCGAATGCGGTTTCCCGAGGCGTTTGGGTGTGGGCGCAGTCGAGTCAGATTTTGACCTGCACATTCAGATCACATTGATCCTTTTGCTGGTGTGGTTTCTGGTGCGTACCCATAGCACTTTTAAGAATTAGCGTATGCGTACAGCCCGTTGTACTGACATTGTTCACATTAATAGTCACCACATTTTAGTTACTTTTAGTTACCAATTATTTTATAAATATATTCAAATAAATAATGGTGTTATCTGAATAGTATCCAACAACCAAGTAAAACATATACATACAAATATCTCAGATTCTGAAGCTACAAGCTGTGTTTGGAATTTCTACTAAATTAATAACCAAAACCATTGGATCATCGGTCGTATTCAATACATTATCGGTAAGTCAATGTGCTGTTCTGAACAGGAATCTGTGAAACTAACTCACCATCAACATCTTCAGATCAGCTCGGTCGGCCGGGTTTTTCATTAGACTGGAAAACAGAAAGAAGAATATGAGCAGTTGTCCAAGTGACAGACGTAGTCACACGCACGCATACACACTCGCACGCACGCATCACACACACTCGCACGCACGCATACACACACACACACACACACACAAAATACCAACATGCACACCACAGAAAAAACAACCCTGATCCAACATTGCTTGCAGACAGCTTGAGTGCGCTGCAAAGGCGCATGTCTGATGTTCCCATGCAGAATGTGACTCACCACTTAGTCACAAAATCTTGGAAATCAGACGTAAAGACTCCATGTGGCAGTTTGGGAGGAGGCTGCAATCCAGAAGAGACAGGTTAAAGGTGCCGATTGATTCATAGCGTTTGTTTCTCTACAAGGCATTAACCACTCTGTGCATTCTCCCGGCGGCCCACTGTGTGCTGTAACCGCGGGACATGAGCTCCGATAATCAACGCATCCTATTAGTTTCACAACCACTCATCAGCGACAATAATTATCTTATGCGAGCGACAGGCTATGCCGCCGGTGACGCCATTATCTGCATCTTTTGATACCAATACATCTGCCTCCTACCTCGTTGACGATGTAATCCAGGAGCTCAAAGATAGCCATGACGGGACCGTGACCTTACAAAAAAAATACAATAAAGATTAGAACACATTTTGAGGTTGTACAGGAACAAAGTTGACACATGCTATTATTAATTTTGTCATTAAGATAAGACACCATTTTAATAATCACCGACGCAGAATTCAGGTGTGACAGCAAACCAAACCAAAGAGGATTAACTAAAACCATGACATAAGACCCATTTACAAGGTCTGCCCAATGGAAAGTGCCTTTGTTTGCCTCACCGCTGCTCACAGGCCGGCCCGGAGGTCTGGCCCTGGGTGAGGTGCTGTGGGTGTCCCCCCCGCCGGCCCCGTCCAAGATTGACCGACCAAATATGGCCTCTAGTTCCCTGGGCTCTGGCGGAGGGATGGGGTAGCGGCCGATGGAGAGCTCCACCAGGGACAACCCCATGCTCCAGACATCCGACTGCACCGAGTAGTGGGTTCCCTGGAGCCGTTCGGGCTGCAGCGAGCACATGTGGTAAGAAGACAATATCACAACGTCAATGGAGAATGCATAGGCAAAATGTGAACTTATTAGTAGGATTACACAGCTACGGGTCATTACGGAGACGCTAGGATTCAAGCATCTAGTTCTAAATATACATAGACAAAGCTAGAACCTTTTTGGCTGGTAGTCGAATACCATAGCCACTATCCTGCCCCCAATTTAGAAATATCCCAAATGTCATTAGTTTGGTTCGTTTGGTAGAGCGTGTCTGCCCGTGAAGACCTCTAGGGTGTAGTGGGTGGCTACACACATTGATATTCCCCGATAGAGAGATACAGTTGCATAGGGACGTCAAGTACTGCACACCAGGGTTGGATGAATGCCTTGGCCTCAGAAGCGCCAAGAACGTACCGACATGTAGGACCTTGTTCCCACAAAGGAGTTGGCCATGGAGTCAATCAGCTGGCCGCTCACGCCAAAGTCACAGAGCTTGATCTCCCCGCGGGAGTTCACCAGAATGTTAGAGGGCTTCACATCTAGATGGAACAAAAAACAAAAACATGGAAGAAATATAGAGTCATTTATTTTCCACCGGTGAATTAAGTATCTAGCTAGCCATCGACCTGAAATGTGTTTGTTACATTACATTTCATGACCTAACGGATAGCAATCAACTGTGTGCATATCTGGCATTATTCATCCCAAAGACTGGCAAACAACTTTGCCATCAGAGTGGCTATATATAGCTGGTTGCTAAGTACCCAGCCAGGGCAGCGTCAAGTCTACAGACTTCTTTTTAGGTGAAGCACTCTGCAGAGAGCTCTTTCAAAATATTGACAATGGGATACCGACTGAATATACTGTCTTATAGTTGGTAACAATATTGCTGTAAATATAATTAGTATTGTAAAGGACAGACAGAAAGCAACCAGACCGACAATCCAGTTGATTTTTGCCCAGGATCACAAACAGACACAAAAAAAAACATGAAATAATAACTAAAGAATAATGAGGATTCTCCTTTTCTTTCCCCAACATTAGCACGAAGATAAGATATTTGTACTACATATAAGTAGACATACCTCTATGCATGATCTGGTGTTTTTCTCTTAGATAGGCAAGACCCCTTAAAACCTGTTTCAGAAAGATCACAACACAACATCAATGACAAAGAACGACCAACCTTAAGCATTACCAACCAATGTACCAATGTATCCCATATCCAATAGATACAAATCTTGTCCTAAAACTGAATGATATGATGACACTCACAGCAATGCTGACTTTGCCCAGGATCTCCTCTGGAATCCTCCTGGCTTCCTTCAACACTTGGTCGAGAGAGCCTCCATCCTCCAAAGCAAACAAGGATATAATATTACTCTACGTCGTTCATACATCCCTGCTGCACAATCTCAAATTGGGTTACAATGGGGGAAAATCGTCCCCATGGGTAGTTATAAAACACTAAATGTGATCAAGTCCAATTGTATATGTACTCCGCAGATAACTAGTTGCGGCTCAGATTGTGAGAGTTTACACAATATAACACTTTTGTAACCACATTAAGGCTTAACTTGATTTTCACATAGAGGTGTGAGCTGTATGGGTAACCTTATCTTACCATGTGCTCCATGCAAATGCTGATCTCTCCGTCGCTGTAGAAAGCTCCGTAGAAGCCCACAATGTAGGGAGAGTTACACTCATGCAACACCTGCAGCTCTCTGATAATCTGGTTTCTGATAGCAGGTTTGATCTCTAGATGGATAAGCTGGGTGGATACAAGGGATATTATTGGCATGGGCTCAAATCTATTTTGATAATGTCATGTTGAACAAAATGACATGAGGAGCTTTTGATTTAATTTTTAACATGTCACTTACACACCCAGAAATACTCCATGTCAACACGAAGCTCAAATGTAAACAATAACCATTCTCAATTACTGTTAACCATTTCTGTGCTGCTTACCTTTCGGGCCATGATATAGCCTGAAGGTTTGTGGCAAACTTTGTTCACGACCCCTCCGTTACCAGCCCCAAGCTCACAGATGCGATGAAAGTCGTCATCTTTCAGCTCTCCTACTTTGGCCTTCTGGGTGAGGAAAGCCTCCAACCTCTTTTTCTGCTGATCATCTAGATCCAACTCCTCCAGTTTCTTCTGAAGTGCTTCTAAATTAGCCCTGAAGAATTTAAGAAATTAAGATCGATGGAGAAAGAAAGTATGTGTCAAGACTATAGTGACATTTAACTGAGGAGAATGGATTCAGGAGTTAAAGATTTAGTGAGCAAACCACTTACTCAGATGCCAGAACACTGTTGTTAGAGCTTGACATTCCATCCCCGGAGGTCGCGATGGTTAAGGGCCCGGGTCTCTTTTTGGGGGCCATAGCTCTCGAATACGAAGTCCAGGCAGAAGGTAGTAATTAATTTCCCCCCTGCTAAAATAAAAAAAACATGCGGGGAAACATAAGCTTAATAATTACAGTGATTTGTAGATTATAACTGATGTGTTGTAAGAAAAGGGCATTCTGGGAAATTACATTTAGAAAACTTAAGGACGCATGTTAATCACTCTGCAGGACATAAAGTATAGCTCGACAATACCTTACGAGACAAACTAATTGGCCAATTACGTTTGTGTCGTAGGTACATAGTGTTGATACATACGGTCGAATTGCAAAGACGGATTTAGCAAGGTTATATGAAATTTCTGCAAATTCAATGAAAGCTGAGATTCGATTGTACGCGACCCCTACCGTATTAGTAAATGCCAGGAAGGGGCTACTGATAGCTGGTAGGCTAGCGCTGCTCAACAGCTGACTGATCATTAAGCAGAAAGTGGGTTGTTACGCGCTGCTAGTAAAACAAACGAGACAGTGTGCACCGTGATAACCGTGCACCGTGTTCCTGTTTTATAAAACGCACACGTTAAGCTACACCACACAAGAAAACTGGTTTATAAGCTAGAGCCATCGCCTCACCAATGCCATTAAGCAAGCTAACGTCAGCTAGCTAGCTGTTGCATGATAGTCCAACTGTTACACCATTTAGCAAGATCACCAGCCAATGTCCGACTGCACCACAAATGATGCCTTTAAGACTTGTTTTTTGTTTTTTAATACTACGTCTGTAGTCTATATGATTTGCTGGTTTATATATTCCAATGGGCAGGTGTGCACTAGCTCTTTAGACAGTGCCAGGTAAAAGGTTAGGGGCGCGGCGAAGTCTCGTTCCAAACCCAGCTGGCAAAACGGATAAACCTCGCGAGAACAGGTTTTTTTATTTAAAAAGCACCGTTTTAAATTAATATTGGATGTATTTACAGTAATCGCACGTTTAAATAATAGAATAGGAATAAGGCAGATACGTTACCTCCGTTCATTATACTAAAAAACACTAGAAATGGAAACATTATTAAGCCCAGTTTTTTTGATAACACCCTAACCATTAAACTATATCTAATATTTAAGTGAACGTATCGAGCCCTATAGTAAGTAAAGCATGAGTAAAACACAGACTTATAAAATCCACTATTAATGCAACGGGGACAAAAGTGACCGAAGACCTTTGAACGTTTCATATAACCCAATCCATGAATTATCAATACATAAGATCACTATTTTCTCTATATATTATTAAAATTATCGAAATTCTCAGAGTGCAACTTAATCCATTTGCTGTTTACAAATCCAGCTAAAAAAACAACACCATTTTACCACTAGGTGGCGAAAGAGGATTGGAAATGACTCGATTAGACTTGACGCCGTGTAACTGTAATTCTATGCACGGGTTGAAAACGAATGTGAGTACGATTTTTTTTAATAGTTAACTTTGAGAGATCATATTAACTTAAAATCTAAATAATAAGGAAATCACTGTTGTGCCAGATTTGAATAGGCCAATCAAAATAATTGTCTATGTTTCTATGCACTATATCCTCTTCATTAGGATTCAACCACCACAACGAACCATCCTTTGGTCTGTGTGGTAACCATAGCAACGGCTCTCTGTCCAGTGCACTGTAATGGCCTCTGACCCTAGATTGGTGACCTTTGATCCAAGGGTCATAACCTGGGGTCAGGAGGTCAACTTTGGCTAGAGGACAGTAAAAGCACTTCACTGATTGGCTATCATTTGCCCTTTTGATACCCTCATCTATATAATTGCTGTATTGACCACCAAACCCACTGTCTAAAGCGCCCTACCCACTGGGCCAAATACTAAATAAATATGAAACCATAGTAGTCTATGTGATTTTTTGATTTAGCCTACTAACCCAAAACGTTTCGTGCGATGTGAGTATAATCAATATCCTTCTTAACCTTACAACAAGCCTTTACCTCTATTGTTAAAAAAGAAAGAATTCATGAAATAGGATGGACAACCACAGACCAAACCAACTATCTAATAAAGTGCTAACTAGTCTCCGATCATCGGGGTAGCACCCTTAGCCCAGCTAGGATCATCCTCCACCCCCACCCCCTGTTGTTCTCACTGAAGGAGGCCCGTGTTCCCTCGTTCCCCTCCATAATCTATCACTCCCAGCAGCACGACCTGTCAATATATCTACATTCATTAGAGAGGCTGCGCGAGGGCCAGGGCCTTGCTGTGGGGGGCAGGGCGAAGCATAGCAGGTGGAGGTAGAGGGTGACGAATACCTCGCCG
>OOFH01092637.1:0-16157 GCA_900323355.1 Merlangius merlangus
AGAGCACGCGGAACACCTTATTATAAAAAAGTTACACGCACATGTTGAATGAAATTTTACTTTTATTTGTATCATTCTCTACACGTGAGTTTCCTATAGAAAAAAGTCACACCACCAACAGATAAAATCCACATCCTATATTAACTATATACAGTCATTGTTAAGTCCAAGATGAACTCTATCTCGGCGAAGTAGAAAAACTTCACTTTGCCCTCCACTGTCTTCTGTTTACCCTCCACTTCTTGCTGCGTACTGCTTTAAAGCAGCATCCTTCTTGGTGCCATGTCTTTAAAGATGTTGGTGTCGTCCTTGCGTTATCTGTCATTGGGCTATACAGCGTAAAACTTTATCAGGTGACCAGTCGGCTAAAAAAGTTGTTTGTTGCTGTATGAGATATTTTACTGCACAACTGCAAAATGATTAGGCTACACGTTGGGCATAGAGGGCAAACTATACGATTTTACTTGATCTGTATGTTACCTGGCTGGTGGGAACACGGGAGAAGATGCCTGTCTGCGACCGTGCCTGCTATGCGGGAGACGCTTCTGTTTACTGAAGCGCATGTGGTGCCCTGCGCATGCCAGCGCGAGTGCACGTGACAAAGGAAGAGAATTGAGTCTGGTCTGTGCAAGGGGGACGTGGCTAATTTTTGGGCATTGTTTCAGTCGTTTTTAATCGCTTAGGTTTTTAAAAGATCATTTCAAAACTGGCCTCAGTAAAATGTTAATAATATAAAAAAATTAAAAAAAGTTTCAAAAGGGCATTTTCGTTGCTAAAGGGCAAAAGTCCTGGTGCGTTAGCACCACCTAGTGTCTATGTGTGCACGCCACTGACCAACCTCATAGATAAGCAGGGGCCAGAGGATTCTTGGGAGGTTTCAATGCTGGTAGAGCCAGGCCTTGAATCTTCAAGGGAGCCCAGATTTGTCCACTGTTCTTGACCAGCCCTCCAACTCAGCACTGGTTGCCTTGATGGAATCTCTGTCATTCAGACTGCAGTTGAATACCGAAATTTGTCTGTGACCTTCCCCTTCTTAAGAACCAAGGACCTGGATTTTGCAGGTTTGAAACTCATGCAAGCCCACGTCATGATGCTTTCCAACCCCTGGAGGATACACCTGCCTCCTGGTACAGCTGTTGTTGTCACTGTGAGATCGTACCTGAAGGCTCTGATGGGAGGTTGCCTTACTCCAGACTTGCTGAGCGGACCTCTGCATTCTGTTTGCGCTGCCTTGACCAGCATGTTCATTGCTAGTGCGAAGAGGATCACTGAGATTGTTCAGCCAGTGATTATGCCCGCTTCCAGCTGGTGCCAGTCAGATGTCATCTGGCCAGAGGACACTCTCAAGCTGAACTTGCTGTAGTAGTCCAGGGTGAGGTCTTTCACCATCTGGGGTACATTGTTTTTCTCTAGTGCGACCTCTACCAGCTTGTGGGGTATCGAGCCATAGGCATTGGTGAGATCAAGCCATAGCACAGCCAGATCCCCTCCGCCTTCTCTCGCCTCCCCGATTAACTGAGTTACCACACCTGTGTGTTCTAGGCAACCAGGAACCCCTGGTATTCCTCCCTTCTGCACTGACGTGTCGATGTACTTATTGCTCAACAGGAAGTTGGAGAGACGATACTGAAAAAGATTTTGCTCTCCATACTGAGCAAGGAAATGACATGAAACTGGTCGATGATCTCAGACTTTTCATCTTTCGGTATGTACCCTCCCTCCGGAAACCTCCATGACTGGGCAATCTTTCCTCTCCTCCAGATCACCTTCAGCGCACTCCAAAGCCGGTGTAATAACTTTGGGCAGTTTTTATACACCTTATAAGGCACTCCGCTTGGGCCTGGTGCTGAGCTTGCTCTCCGCACCACTTCCTCCACTTCACTAAGGCAGGGCTCTTTCAAGTTGAAGTCTGATGTAGGCTCTAGTGGTATTGTCAGTGCATTGCATGGGCCCAGCGGTTGTTCTCTGGTAGGGTCACTGTACGTGGCCTTGAGGTGTTAATGACATCCTTGGAGCAGGTAAGGTGGCCAGTCCTCTTTTGACTAAGAAGCTGCTTGGTCAACTTGAAGGGATTGGCCAGGAAAGCTGTTCTCTTCCTGGCTCTCTCTTACCTCCTCCTCCTGTGGAACTCAGCCCTCCGCAGGGTCAAGAATTGTTTCCTTAGGATTGCTCTCAGGTCCGCTAGGCCAGCTCTCTGAATTTCCCCTGCTGTCTTGTACTGCCTCTTTAGCAGCTTGAGCTCTTCCCTGAGGCTCTGGATCTTCCTTGCTCTGTGGTTTGGAGAAGAGGCCGATGGCGTAGGCTTGGGCGCCTCGGTTCCAAATCGCTCAGCCGGGATGTTTACTATGAAGATGGTCATCGTTTTCAACCGACGATCCACCTCCCCCTTGGCTGTCACTTTAGACATCATGACATTTAACCAAACAAATAGGCTGTATAGAATATATAAAATACATTCACACCATTCATGTAAAGTACACGAATGCCCGGGAATGTGCGCGCATGTGCGATGTCCATGCGTGACGCCCATGTGCATCGCAAAGGCTGTTTTTAGCCCAACTATGTAGCCAAGGCTAAAAATACCAGGGGTACGAATAGACACTCCGATCATTTGACCATAATGATATATTATATATTATTACAATTATATTATAGTATAAAATACTACTAACAAGCGGGTTGGTTTGCAATGCTCAATTTTATAAATTATCAATTTGTTTTTTGTCTAGTTACAAAACTTGTCTGTTTCGTGGTAAACCAGTAAAGTGATTAGAGTGAATTCAAATGACACGCTTGGGACTATCTTGAGCCATCAATCATGTGAACGTCAAGATTTTTGACCCTCCACCTTCTTTCTATCGTTCCTGCTCAGTCGTATGCCTCGTTTCCACCGAGCGGTGCGCTACTGTTCGTTGCGGTACAGTGCGGCTTTGTTCGCTTATATTGGCATTTCTGCCAATACAGTGCGGCTCGGTTCGCTTCGCTTATATTGACGTTTCCACTGCCAAAAGTTGGGCAAGGTCCTAAAATAAATGTGCTTCGTTTGATTACCAAGCCGTCTAAAAGGGTGGCGAAAACGTGGAGCTACACACGCCGTTATTCAGAAATCACTTAAAAAATATCCCGTTTGGTATGACCAGGTCACAGATATCTTTGCAATAAAAATAGGAGGATTTACTTGATCTATAAATGAGGTCCCTCAATCGTAATTGTCTTAACACCATGACCAACATTCTGAAACATCCATTAACATTTGCCTCAAACAATGTTAGGCTTACAGCCAATGTACATGGTTTTGAAATAATGTTCTTGTTGTTCTTTTAATTGTTTGTTGCTCTGACCGTTCTGTTTGATATTGTGGAAGGATGTTAGTGAATGATTCAGAGCATGATGCATTTTAAATGGCATCACTTTTGGTCTTGTGTCATCATTTTTCTTAAAACAATTGTAGCTCAAAATAAACACAGCCAAATTACAACCAATAGCTTCAGTCATTGAGGGCAGAAATTGATCCAATGCTAGGCCCAGATTTTTTTATTTAGTTTTACAAATCAAGAGTAGGCCTGATTTCACTAATTGCCCTTGTATTCCAAGACATTCTGCCCACCAGCTTTCAAAGTACAATGCTGCCACTGCTGGATTTGTATCAATTTAATTAACATAATTATCCCTCCCTGCTATTTTGTAGTTCACCAGAACACCCTGAAACAACTTGAGTCTCACATACTTATGCTGCCACCATATGCCAATAACAGTGCAAGCAGAACAATGGCAACCAAGCGTGCAGCCCTTCCTCCCTCACTTTAAAAACTACCAGCCGTCCCTGGCACGCATACATAAAAAACACAACGGATTAGGGCTGAAGACATCATGTTTACTCATCATACGATACAGAGATCAGGGGGCTGATGACTTTGTATGTATGTGCTTGTGGTGGCGTAGTTCTCCAAGCCTCATGGTTGCTGTGGTAATTGAGTAACTAAGAGCCTCGAACTGCCTTCTATTTCAGCGGGTCCAAATCTTATATTTTTCGATTTTTGGCGACTGACTGAGTTAGTTCAAGCCTTGACATTTTATTGTGACTGATATGTCCCACATAAAAGCCTGCCCCTGCGTCACGCTGGACTATTACTGTCTTTCACACTTCAGTGCTTTGTGTGGGACCATTTCACCCCCTCGCAATTTTGTTAATTCATCAAGCGAGACACTTCCTGACTGGGTCACCTGACAGGACCGTTGTCTGATGAGGTTCACTCGCTCGTACCCTGAAGACAAACGCACTTGCACCAGCTACCCCTACCCTGCCCACAACCCCTGGAGAGACAGGGAAGCGATTCAGCCAGAGGTATGCCAGAGCCTAGGGATCATCAAGCATCGATTAGTCAGGCCTGGCTCTGAAAACCAATGGCATGGAACCTCCTGAAGAGCCCTCATTGTTTTAACCGATGCAGATAGAGAACAAAGCAGCGAAAAGAAAAATGGTCCAAAATGAAACATGCTTTCATATTTCCTGGCCAGGTCTGTGTCCAAGTGTGGCTGATCGCTGTTTTGTACTCTCATTCAAACTTTACACATGGATCCATTTCTATGTGTGTGTACTTGTTTGTCTGTATCTAATGCAAACGTTGATGTGTACATACACAGAAGTGGAGTGAGGGATTTTCACCTATTTATATATGATTCCCGGTGCTTTGCTGGTGGGGTTGTTTTATCTTCAAAGTATTTTGTCTTTCTTCGTTGGTGGCTACAAAACCAATTAGGCCTCAGAAGGAGTGATGGAGACAGATGGAGCGAGAGCAAAATAATGACATAGGGTGAAGAAAAACAAATGGAATGAATCCAAGACTGCCACAGAGAGACTGAGCATCATGAGGAATTAAAGACAGAGTTTACGATTAAGTTGGAGAAGAAGGTACAGTCGCTTGAAATTAAAAAAAGATCAACGTGGGGAAAAGTGAAGGGAGGGGCTAAACTGAACTGAAAGAAAGGGGAAAGAAGTGCATCGCAATAGAAACAGGGTGAGAGAGGTTGCAGACTCACAAAGGGATCATACTCAGGAAAACTTAAAAATCAATGCTTGGTTCTTTTTATAGATGTATACGTACAAATAAGTAAATGCAAGAGACTTCCTTTGCGCCTTATGAGTGTTGCATTGGCCGTGTTTTATTGCACATTCACCCCACTGGGAGATGACCGTGTTGCACGAGTGGTTGATTGTGTATTTCATTTATTCCAAGCTCTCGACAGCATAACCATCCAGCATCGCCCCAATGGCTGGAAACAACGTGGCACTCCCACGTAAATGGCTACCGTAAATAATATAATATGGCGCCACATTTTTTACCTCTCTTAATACTTGGCTGTTTGTGACAATATCTAGCAAGTGTTGACACGGAAATAAAAGGAGTTGCATATGTAAGTTACAGACAAAATATTTTAGTTACATTTGTTGGCGCCTCTATTATATTATTTACGGTAGCCATTTACGCGGGAGCACGCAGTGTTTTGTTTTTTCCAGCCGGCGATGCTGGATTGTTATGCTGTCAAGAGCTCGGAATAAATGGAATAAACAGGTTGTGTTAGAACAATTATTGGAGTTTAACATGCATTTCAATGGAACGATACATTCCAAAACGGTCCTCCTTGAAAGGAACTCCGGTGCATTCGGTAATCGACTTGTATGGACTTCCTGTAAAAATAAACCTACCAGTAAGGCAAAGACTTGTAAAACAGTCTTTTTTAATCCCGGTACACAAACTAAGTTGTTGATGCTTTGTTTTATGCATAGGGTCCCTAGTCATGCTGCTTCAGAGAATTGGTGCTATTTTGAGCAATATTAAAATGCAGATTTGGAAGCGTTTGCACTGCCCCTAGCCAATGCAATGTAAGCCATTTGGGCTGTTGCTCCCGGCAAGCTCTATAATGGATGATCAACGGAAAAAGATGTTCGGAGGACTATTTTATCGGTTTTAGTTCCAAAAAAGACCCTGGGTCAAATTTTCGCCAGAATTACACTTTACCCTTGGCCTCGGTCTGTTGGGTAGACGGAAGACTGACGAGGGAGGCACTATTTTCTACCTCCCCTACTCTGTCCTTTCTCCTGCTATCTCGTTGTTCCCTTCCTCCCCTAATTTGTCCTCTCTCCCCCTAGCTCAGTTGGTCTCTTCCTTCCACTCTAGTCTCTTTTGCTGTCAGTCTTTCTCTTGTTCTGTCTGTACAGAATGAGAACAGCTCTGTGTTCCCCATGTCATGTCACGTGCTTCTGAAGTCAGCAAACAGTCAACAGACAAGACAGACAGGCAAAATGACAGGTCATGCAGAATGACAAAAAGACAGACAGACAGAACAGTGGACCGGAGGACAGGCAGATAGACAGAAAGGCATACAGACAGAAGGACGAGGTCACCGGCTCAAAGTTTCTGGGACCTTTTCACCAGAACACACTTTAGTTGGATTTGGTTCCTAAGCTGATTTCTAATGCAGTCAAGGATTTCACTTCTAAAGCTGCTTCTTCATCTCTCTCTCTCTCTCTCTCTCTCTCTCTCTCTCTCTCTCTCTCTCTCTCTCTCTCTCCTTTCTATCTCTCTAAGGCGTAGCAGTCTCATCAGCTTGTATTTATGCTTAGTATTTCGTTGCCCCGCTAAGCTTGTTTCCCCAACAGATCATGCTGCTCCACTTTGATGTTGCATATCAAACAAGTCGTCTAGTGATTTTGGAGTTTGTTTATGTGTATGTTTATTTGTTGTTGTGTGTGTAATATTTTTATTTATTATAGCTTTTAAAGGGCTTAATTTCAACACATAGTAAACTGTACTCAATATACACAAACTTTAAACCTCAGAGGCTACTAACCAGTGTTGGGCAAGCTACTTGGAAAGTGTAGTGAGCTAAGCTACCAGTTCCCCTATATTAAATTAAGCTTCAGTACGCTGAAGCTACCCCCTAAAGACATGTAGCAAGCTCTGCTACAGCAACATGGCAAAAGTGATTAGCAAAATCCAAGCTATATCTTTATGTGCTCCACATAATAACAAAAAGTAGGTGTCTCGATATGAGTTCATTTTTACGTGTGTGTGTGTGTGTGTGACACACAGGAAAATCCTATGCTCTCGTTTCTGCGACAAGTCACTGGATTGATGGGTGATGTGCCCTCGTAAGGCCATCATACAGCCCAATACACAGGTCCTTGTTTGGCGGTGGCGTCACATACGCATTGTACTTGTTCCATAAAGAGCTATGCCACTGAAAAACGTTTTTTCAGTGGCAACCTACTACCTTGTTACAATTGCAAACACTGCAACTCAACTGGGCTAATCTATGCATATTGAAATTTATGTATGTACAGTATATAGATAACTATAGATAGTTCAGTCTCAATCAGGGCAGTTTTCACTTTTCTGTCTACCTTGTGTTTGCTCTAGTTTAGTGTCTTGCTGTCAACAGTGCAGCAGCGTAGCCTAATCTTTCTTGTAGGAGTTGTGTGAGCTTCCTCTTCTATCTCTGAGAATTATGACAAGCAGTCAAACACACAAACACACACACACACAAACACACACACACAAACACACCTGGAGACAGTCTCTTGTGTATATGTTATTAGGTCATTTCAAATGGGTCATATTTATCAATCTCACTGTCATTCACACTGTATCCCACTCGCCCCTTTATCTGCCATAAATTCCCTGTATTCCCTGTATGTATGTCTCCCTGTATCTTTCTTTCTCAAGCACCACCACCCCACAACTAACACTATAGCACCTCTTTCCTTATTTCCATGCTCTGTCTTTCAGTTTGTTGGATGCAGTGAGCCCGTAATAATCATAAGCTTGTCTCTCTGTTTGGTCGGAGCCGTCGCTGTGCTTCTGTATTTTTAGATCCTCTCTCTCGCCACCCTCACTGCAAAGTCTTAACCCGCCCTCAGAAGATGGTGGCTGAGCCACGGATATCCCGCAACCCACAGGATACACACATACCAAAAGTCCCCTACACACATTGTCCTAACATTGCACAAGTCCCCACATAGCACGGGTACCCGTTTTACACGAGTCCCTGCATTGCACAAGTCCCCACATTGCACGTGTCCCTACAATGCAAAAAGTGTTTCTGAAAGAAGAAAAAGATTGTTTGGCCCATGTTCATATTATGCGTTAACAATGCACCATATATCACATTAGTTATTCAGAAAGACATTTGGCGGGGTGTAACAGATGTCTGTTTGTGTGTGTGTGTAGGTGTGTGTGCGTGTGTTTTTGTGCGTGCATGAGTGTTTGTTCATGTGTGTGTATGAGTGTGTTTGTGTATTTGTGTGTGCACAATTGTGTGTTTATGCTTGTGTGTATCTGTTTGAAAAGGTTTGCTTGCAGTTGTTATGTAACTCAGATATGAGAGGTCACTAGTGTGCATCAGTCTTGACCACCCGGTGGGATTTGGCGTCTGAACTGAGCGGAAAATAACAGAAAAGAATTATAACAATCAAAGAGAACTACAGTGTTCTACGTTTGCAGATTTTCTATATTCCTTTCCTCTTAACTTTGTAAAGTTAAAAGAAAATGCAGCTCTCGAAATCCTGTGTGTCTCTCACTCTTTTCTCTCCTTCTTAATTTGATCATTTTGTCTGGTATGTGGTTTAGGTGTACCATCCAACCACTTGAGTACATCCTCTCATGGGGAATTCCCCTACTTTCCGTGCGTGTCTGATGCATGTGTCTCGCGATGAGACAAAAATGTAGACATTCCAAGGGAGCAATTTATTTTTATGGAGATACAAGCCCTGCCAGGCTGCGCTGAAGTGCCGTGGAGCGCTATGTGTGTGGTCACAGGTGGTTCATCTCCAACTCAGAGGGTTCTCTTAATCACAGCATTTGAACAGGGGGGAGGATCCTAAATGTTGATGCCAACCGCTTCATTTAATATCTGTGATCACGGCTTATAGTACTTAGCAACAGTAACTCAAGCTCTGTACGATGGAGGAAAGGAGCTAAATACTATATTATCTTTGTTGGAACATAATAATGTTGACTAGTTTTAATAAGGGAACAACGAAAGCACAACCAACAATAGAGGCTTTCGTAATTAGTTTGACAAGCAAACCAAAACCAGGAGAATTAACAGGTTGAGTAAACAAACACCTGCATCCCATAATAATACATTCATAGAACGTACTTGTGATTCTATGTGGCCTGGATGTTCTTGTTGTGTTCTGTTTTTTGTAAGATGTTGGGAGAGATGGCTCATTGAACGGTCAATGTTGCATCGTTAAGGAGGGGAATGGGAGATTACACTGACAGATGACGTTTCAGGCTACTCCTCTGGGCTAAGCTGGGTTCTTTAGAAAATACCAAACAAATTCAAATAAATAATTCGGACTGAGACCACTATGCTGCTAAGTGCTTTGGGGTATTGAAAGTGTTGCAGGTCATCACTTTACCCACCACGTCAAGGTCCTTTAAACACAAGACATGAGAGTGCAATTTGCTGCCCTTCATGGCTATTCTGGTGTCATTAAATATGACCTTTCCCAGGTAGATTAATCACAGTTCACCCGGGGGACCCCTCGCAAGCCGAATAAAGACACAACAGTTCTTGGCATTGAACACGAAGAGAAAGAGAGAGAGACCCCTTTGTCAGGGTACACACCAGGGGTGATTACGATCCCTGTGGTCCCCTAGACCTTCGCCTGACCAAGCCTCTCCCACGCAGGGTGGCAATTAGGCTTCCAGTGACCCCCTCCTTACTCATCGCCCGCCCGCCATAAATCCCTTCAAGCCTGCTTCCCACCTCAGCTGTGGGCAGGTAGACATGGACAGGAGAGGAAGGATGGGAGGATCAGAGGCGCTGCATAAGGAGAATGTAGCCATTGTGTATCGATACGGACTGAATAACCTTAGCTTATTGTGAGGGGGCGGTAGGGTGGAGACGGGGCTGAAAGTAGCCAGGTCTTGTATCATGAAACCCGATCAAGGGAGACCACTACCTCGCTCACACCCACCACTCCCCACCTCCCAGGCTATGGTGCAGGGACAGTAACGGAGGTGCAAGACAGAGGAGCTACTGTACTGAACCATGCACTGAGGCCCCTTCCTTGTGGTCCAATGATAAACAAGTGAATGGTTGAATGTGATGGAGTGGATGTGAATCTGGTTAAGCTGGCCCAGGTTCCAATTAATCGGTTAGTTCCCAATGTGTTTAAAATATGCCCCAAATATGTCTTGGGGGGTTGAAATAATAAACCTGTGGAGAATTTCAGGTCTCTCAGTATACGCTAAGCCTTGTGTCTTTTTGAAAGGAGAGGAAACAGAAGCAACCAAACATCTCGAGCAGATTTTTTCCCTTTGCCACCACTTTCCTCTGTATTGTTGGCACATATTCACGGACCTCAATGACATATCTGAGTCAACATTTAGCGTCTTGATGTATGGCTATCTATTTAGGACATGGGCCACCTAACCACAATGCTCCGAGCACAACAAGGCCATTGACAGAGCTAAATAGGAAAGCTCAACCCCGGTGGAAAACAATAACCAGTGTTGCTTTGCTGGATCCGTGACCAGAAAATAGCTTCTTGCACAAAATCTTGTCGATTTTGTGGTTGGAAATTACAACCCTTCTGTTATTGTTTTTTTTGTTTTGTTTTTTTTTTCATTTAAGTTGATTTTTTCCCCTTGATATCCGCCTCAATTTTTACGTGGAAACCGTACACTGGTATTCAAAACCAATTCGGTTTGCAGTTTTAATTGAGCGCTTTGGTTCGGACCTAGCAAAATGTTGTGAGGAACGACCATGATGCTTTCATGTAACGTGTCCCTCTGAATCCTCAGCAACGAAGAAGGTCGAGAAAACACTATTAAACCAAAACACCCGCACAATCAGACAATCTTCTTAGGGTAATTAATTAACAAATGAAAAAATAAAAGACAATCAACTTAGTACTCTTCGCCATCAGTCAGGCACCCACATGTGGCGTGTTAATGAGCCTTGTGTTCTACTAATTAAGAGGAACAGGAAAAATATAAACAGTACCAAGCTACTTATAGTTAAGCAGATGTGGCCAGATTGTATGTTTTATTTTAAGTTGATCAAGCCAAAAATAGAGTCTGCCATATTTGATCACTTTGTACATGTGACATTTTAAAATAATGATGACGATATAGCAGAGGCTGGTTTCTTGGTGCTGGTGAGTCGGAGCAGACTTAGCAAGCTGAAATTGCTTGCCTGTTAACAACAACGCAAACAACATGGTGCGATTTGTTAGAAAAGCAAGGCAGTCACGATTTTTTCTTTTATATTTCTGCAATTGATTTCCTGTCTCCTTGGATACCCAACTGGTCCTCACCAATGGAACATGCAGTAACCAAACTAAAAACACATTCAGTATGGAGTTTGTCTGCAGAGAACTTCTTCAGTCTAGGCCAGCCAAAATTTATCCAATTATTTTGAGGTGTGCTGCCCGCTTGAGACACACAAAGTAAGAACACACACACATAGACACATAAAGAATTATTGGTTTGTCTGATCCATCATTTTCATCCGTCTTGTCAATAGCTGTAGGACTCAGAACATTTTGCTGAAAATGTTTCCATTTTTTGTAGTGAAGGTTGGAGGGCTCTTAAAAAGATTTTCCTCTAAGGCTGTTTCTTGTGGAACCTGTCAGCAAAGACATTTTTCAAATAAAGCTCTGTGAGAATAGTTTTTTAAGCATGTTTCACAACCCTCTCTGCTGCCAATTTGTGCTGATGCTGCCAGCAGAGCTGACCTATTACCCTGTAAAAGGGAATAGTATATTTTTCTCTCATTGTTCATTTTAACTGAACTCTGTTCAACCGCTATTCCTGGATCTGATGCATGCTTTGAGAGACAAAAATGAACAAAGACCCAGAATGAATTAAAACAATTATAAATTCAGGAGTGAGCTTATGATGTAGCCCAAGGAATTTTTGGTCATGTTTTTCTGTCTTTGCAATCGATCTGTTTATGGCGCATTTCCACCGGAGGGTGGGTCGGTTCAGTCTGCAAATGTGCGCGTTTCCACCGCCAAAAATGGGCGTGACGTGATGGGCGTGTCTCGCAGTACCCTTTGGGGTGCTGAGATGCTTGAAAGGGTGCCGGCAAGTTGGAACTACACACGCCGTCCGTCGGTTGGTCAACAGAATCGCACTTCCATGCGACAGGGGGATAATAACAAACAAAGAAATTACCCGCAAGGTATTGCTGGACAACAGCGAAAGCTTTGTTTATTGAAGAAAATGTCCCAAAAAAGTTTGCCGTCCTTCTTGGACGTACTTCATTGTTGCTCTTTGTTCATTGTGCGTGTTCTTCTTTTTCCTAGGATTTATTAGCAGGCTACACTGTGTGGGGCTGCTATGAGGTCACAATGTTTACGTAGCTGCCGCGGCTATAGCCATATGGCTTAAAGGGTTAAACCCTGCCCTACCATAAGGGTACTGTTGGCTGTGGAAACGCAAGCCGTAACTGACCTGTGCTATACCGCACCCTCACTACTGGGCTGAGGCGTGCTGGGTCCGAAGCGTACCCACCGGTGGAAAAGGGGCATTAGTCATCAACTTTCATGTGGTTCTGAATAATGGGGGTAGGTAGGTGTGGGGTAGATGGTGGTGTTAAGTGAGACAGTGGGGGCTCGGTGGGAGGATTTGTGTATGTGAGAGATGGACGGAGAGACACAAAAAGTGAGTGAGAGACTCTGTACTTAATACCCATCTATTTTCTGTATGGACAGAAAGACAGGTTCAACATAGCACAAGACTATTAACACACATAGTGTTAGGGTTAGTCATAGTCAGAAACAAGGATGGGGGGGAAGTGTTTCAGATCCTTATTAAAAGTAAAAAGCTGAAAGCTACCAAGACTTTTTCAGGGCTGGTCGACACAGTTCTCTGCAGACAAACTTGTTTTATACTCAAAGCTGTTTGGATTTGTAAACAGAATTTTCCATTAGTTAAGACCAGTGGGGTCTCCGTGCGGTGGATATCCAAATAAATCAAGCATGCCTTGATTATTGGACTAATCCCATACAATGTTCACATTGCTGTCAGCTGCAGAGATTTCGACAAGTTAAAAAATGTTTAATGTGCAAGAAGGAAGACATATACATGTAGCAAAATTCAAATGGCTATGCAATTTGCAATTCAATAAGTCATTGCATTATGCAATTGACAATTCATTATTCAATTTAATAATGTCATTTGAAAATACGTTATTCAAAGTGTATTTTAATATGCAAAGTGACAATGAAATCCTCAATTCAAATTGAAGAAGTTATAACAATAATTATATTTTGTCACATTTTTAGAGTGCCTTTAATCAAATAGAAAAGCTCCTGTGATTGAAATGCACTTCGCCACGCTCCGTGTGTTGCCAAATTCAAATGGACAGCTAATCAGAGCCCATTTAGTCATATCAGCACTTTATGATTTTTGCATTGTATTAAGCAACTGTATACAATTTAGCAAAAGCGGAGGAAAAAGGACACGGGTGCAAAAGATACTGGTAGAAACATGACTGACTGAATAAAGAGCAGCAAATACTTGCTGACGTTCACAATTAACACAGTTTCTCCACATGTGTATATAACACTGGGGTCACACGTCATTTCTGCCAAATCCCATTGAGTTTTCCGCCGCATATGTTTGCTGCATAAATCATCCCTTAACACTGACGGAGTGTTTCCACCTGGGTAGGATTGTAGCCTGCGATCACATTGAAGGTTTAATCCACCATGAGATGGACACAAAAAATGTAAATGAGGCGGAGAAGCTTGGCTAGAGGAAGAGCTGTTGTCAATGATGAAAGGGGACAAGAGAGAGAGACAACAATAGGAGGATAGCAAGTGAGAAGGTGCAGAAGAATGGGTGGGGAGGGAGGAAGGTGAAATGGGAAACAGTATGGGAGGTGAGGAATTACAACAGATCCAAGAAGTTGGCATTATACATGGTCATGAGGTGTATTTTAGTCACACGCAAAACACCAGTGCATTGATGCTATAGCTTACAATAGTGTAAAATAATTCTGCAAATCACTATCCATCAGGATGATCGATTTTGAACCATGTACAAAAAGAGTCTGTTGAGATAACCTTACCTTGAAGTCTGCTTCTACTGTTTAGTCGTTTACTTTTATCCTGGTTTTCCAAAGCACCGTTCAGTGAATTCAGATACATGTAATTTAAGAACAGGTGTAGGGGTTAAGGCGTCTTGCCGAAGGACGCAGGTAGACTGGTTACGTTGGGGTATGAACCCAGGACCTTTCATCAGGGAGTCGTGGAACCTGTCCCTAACCACTACCACTGCCCAGGACACATCCAGTGTGTTACACCAAAATATAATCAATGTAACCTCCACCTAAAAACCTTTCAGCAGGTACCCTGTCCCTAGACTGCCTGTCTCTTAGCAGTCAGCATAGTACTTATCAGACCATCAAAGCGTTTATTTACAAAGCACAGTAGACCAGAGGGAATTTTGTCCACTTAGGCTTATTCTATTACATATGAATTGTGCTGATGATTATTTTTTCCATGTTATTGTTTAATTAAGTAATTATTCTGTTTTGTTATTATTTAATTAATTAATGATGCACAAAGTGGAAGGACAGCAGGAGTGACTGCAATCATTTGGGTGTCGGATTTATCAGAGATTACACAATCAATATGTAAAAATGTCCCCACCGCAGATTAAATTTGACATCTGTCATTAATGTTTTTTTTTAAGCGTTTATTCAGTTTGATGTATTTAACCTACCGTAATCAAATTATGCGGTTTGACAGAGAATATTGCTGTGGGGAACTGCAAAACATGCGGCATGTAATGTAATGCAATGAAATGCAATGTAGTGTAACATAGTGCTCTTTCAAACACAGACTTGGTCCCTTGATGGACATATGTAAAAAATATTTTTCACAATTTCCAGAGGCCCTCTCTCACACAGAGATTGACCATTGTCAACGAAGAGCGAGAATCCACTAACATGATTCTTACAGCTTTCTCATACATATGTTGAGCGCGAGCAGGTGAGCCACGGTTCACTCACCCAAGATTGTGTGTGTGGAGAAACGCACCCACAGCGCCTGCTGTAATTCCATCGCTCCTCTATGGTACTTTCTGTGACTTTCAGGTGCTACAATGGAAGTAGAGGCCCAGCCGACAACCCCACCGAGCGGTAGCCCAAGGGCTTCATCAACCAGTATAATTGCCAGTCAATTATGGTGGAGGAGCAGGAAAATCAGGGACGAGGCACTTGGGGGAAGAAATAACAACACCTGTGGGTAAATATCAAGAAGGGAAAATTGCAGAGTAGAACAGAGTAGAGTTAGATAGCCATTCAGTCCAAAGCAGTAGGGACGTCATCTTGCGATGCAGAAACAATGTCCATATGCATAAACATATGAGCAATCTTACGTGCACTTTGGCCCACCGACGGGGGAGGTGAGGAAGGGATTTATTTTTTCTGAAAAATGTAAGCCACTGTTAGTTTTGTTGGCCGCTTCGCACATGATCAACACTGTCATTACTCATCGCACATGCCTGGCTTTTGCAATGGAAAGCGCACATTTTATAAGACAGCAATATATTCCTTCAGATTAATATTTTTTTAGATGTCGTTGTTTAGGAAATAATGTAACAATATTCTATTTATAGTTTACTCTGCCTTTTCTCATGCAGTCTTATTATAGTATATAAAGCAGTAGTATATCCGAGTAGTCAGAGCAGTAATAGTAGTAGTAGTAGTAGTAGTAGTATTATTATATTATATTGTATAGTACGTCCTGAAGCCTTGCATGTTTGTGTCTGTTGCCTACAGCAACACAGGAGTACTGAGCCCTGACTGTGTTTACTGTGAAGGTGTTTGCTTCTTTAAGGTCATACCTAATATTACTACCAGTAACGTCTTAGTACTATCCTACACTACTATGCTGAATTATACTAACGTTACGTCGTAGGATTCTGTAGACCATATACTATTGACACTATTGGACTTCCCTTTCTCTCCTTCTCTCTCTCTCTCTTTCTTTCTCTCTCTCTCTCACTCTCTCTCATAAGTGACACAAATTAAAAATCAGAGAGAGGGAGAAAGAAACAAGAGGGAGGGTAGATGACAGAGGGAGAGAATGTATGGCGTCGAAAGTGACACAAGGAAAGAAAAAATGT